>PVKP010002958.1:0-115012 GCA_004027715.1 Plecturocebus donacophilus | reverse complement strand
AATATCTTACACTGGGTAATTTATAAATGTCATCAATTTATTTTCTCATTTCTGAAGTCTAGAAAGTCCAAAATCAAACACTGGTAGATTCAATGTCTGGTGAAGCTTTGTTCTTGGCTTCCAAGATGGCACCCTGTTGCTCTGTTCCCACGTGACAGAAGGTGGAAGGGCAAAAAGGATCAATGCTGCCTGAAGTCTCCTTTAGGAAGGCATAATCCCATTCATACAAGTAGGAGCCCTCATGGCTGAATTGCTTCTTAAAGGTCCCATCTTATTCTGTTACACTGGCAACACCTGAATTTGGGGAAGGACACATTCAAGCAATAGCAGTCATCAAAAACTAGGAGCAGCTTAAATATCCTTCAGTGGGTGAGTGAATAAACAAACTAATACGTCCATGGTACCTCCATACAATGGAATACTGTCAAGGAACAAAGAGGAGCAAATGCTGGTAACAGGATGAATCTCAAATGCAGTATGCTACGTAAAATAACTGAATCTCAATGTAATTAATGATATCATTTCATTTATATGATATCTGGAAAAAAGCAAAACTATAGAAAGAGAGACCACATCTGTGATTGTCAAGGGTTTGAAGTTGTGATGGAGTGGGGCACTTGAATACCAAGAAGAAGCACAAAGGAATTCTTTGGAATGTTGAATTTCTTCTGCAACTCGCTTTCACAGGTTACGAGAGTCTACGCATATGCCAAAGTTCATAGAACTGCACACCAAAAATAGTTAATTGTACTGCATGTAAATGAAAAATATTAACAAATTAATTTTTAAAATTAAGTAGAAAATGGTGAAGTTAAACAAAACAAAACAGATACTTTGGAGATTAAATAAAATCTGTCTGCTGTCTGAATCCTACTCATGTACCTTACTTTGCAGCTCCTGACTTCAATCCACAGCCTGTTAAAAACAGTGATCTTAAGACATTATTTGACATCAATTTCTTAAAATGAGGCCCAGACAGGGAAATAAAATTTTGAAAGTCACACAGCTATTCTATTCAGTGAAGTCAGGTTACCTCACTCCTGCTTCTCTATGATACATGCTTGATGCAAGTTGAATATAGAGTTGCTTTCTACTACACCCAAATGAGATCCTAAAACATAAGCTAATTCTCAAACCAGATTTTTAAGCAAGAAAAGCAGGGGTGAAGAACTAACTTCATGATGAAAAAGGGCAAACTCCTTCAGGCTCAACCTTTACAAAGAGGATATTAAAAATTAGAGCCTCAACCAACTATTCTAGTAAAAGTATGGGGATAACAGGCACAGAATGATTTCACTGCTGAAATAATTCCGTCAAAAAAAATTAGCAGCATTACAGGGAATGCTATGGGCCCTGACAGGCCCCCAGCAGACACTCATCTGTGCAGGGCTGCTATTGATTTTGAAACAATCTCGCACATGATAAATGAGAATGTGCTTAGGAGACGATTCGGTCACAAGAGCCCCCAGATCAATCAGCTTGTCAACAGGCAGACAAAATTCAATTTTTATTCTTAGTAAACTCTTATTTGGTGGCAGACCATCGTTTCTGTAGAAATTGCTTCACAAAGGCCGAGGGGCAAGCATGAGAACATGAAAAAAGATCATCTTTTCAAACCATGTTCAAAGTGAAGATTTGGGACTTATGACTGGGAGGGAGAAAATGCGATCTGGGGACAGTGATGACCAGAGCCCACCTTCTTTGCTCACTGGGACCAGTTAGGACCAGCTTTCCATGTCCCACACACAGAGTGCACTTTCCTCTCTGTGGGCTGACCCAACCACCTTAGAAGGAAACGCATTTAAAATGGGACTCCAAGCTTTGTAGAAGAGACTCATGACCCCACAACAAAGCTGAAAAGGACTTCTATTCAATTAGTTTAAACCATATGAAATTGCCACTTTAGTAGGTTAAAGAAAGGTTAAATATTAGCAGTTTAATATGGTTGAACCATATAACTCCTCTCTTTTCTTATCTTTCATTGCAATGATATTAGAAATTTTCGGGCACCTTTTCTTTTTATAACCATTTCAAAGTCACCCAAGAAATTAACTTCAGGGTTGTGACAAGGGCTTAGGACTCCTGACTCTCAGACTAAAGGTCTTTCCACCATTTGGTGCTGCCTCTTTTCCAAAGACAGAGATATTCCTCCGTTTGATTGTCAGCCCTTGAGTTAATCTTCACTTGCCAGGTACTGACAATACAGTGTGAGCCTGTTGCTCTTATCGTCTGGTAGGTCTCACAGATGTTAAGTGAATGGAAACATTACTCAGATAATTATGAATGTTCAAAGTGCTACAGGGTAGATGTTCAGGAAGAGCTCTGTGCAAAGAGCATATTACAGGGACCTAATGGAACAAGGAGGTAAGCTCAAGGGGTCTTTTTGGAATTTGCTCCCAAATTTAGACCTGATTCATGAATGGGAGTCAGAGGCAAAGGTGAAGTGAAGGAGATAGACCAGTAGTATCTAGAGAGATCAATCCAGAGAAAATCGTGTGTGCAAAAGGGGTGGGAGTTGACACAGATTGAGGGGAATATAAAATAAGGTCCAGATGCCTAGAAATAAGAAAACAAGAAACTAAGTGCTGTAGGTTAAGGTGGGTGAGGAGGGCAGGGCTAGATCATATGGGATCCTATAAAACTGCTGCACCCACAGGTGCCTTTTCTTGAAAATGTAAAGTTTGGGCAAGGACTTTCCTGAGCTTTCTACATTATTCAGATACACAAAACTAGAGAAGCAGGGAGGAGGAGAGTGGAGGTCTTCGTGCATTTGTGCTGCTATAACAAAATACCACAGACTGAGTAATTTATAAAGCATAGAAATTTACTTTTCACTGGTCTGGAGACTGGGAAGTCCAAGGTCAGGGTGCCAGCAAAATGAGCGTCTGATGAGAAACCATCTTCACTTCCAAGATGGCGCCTCGTTGCTGCACCCTTCAGAGTGGATAAACGTCATAGTTAGAGAGCAGAAGACCAAAAAGGGGCTAAGGTGGTTCCCTCCAGCCCGTTTATAGGCACTAACTTACTCATAGGAGCCTTGCCCTCGTGACTTAATCACTTCCCAGAGGGGCCCACCTCTTAATACCACCACAGTGGGGACTAAGTTTCAATACATGCATTAGTGGGCTATTGAGACCATAGCAGTGGATATTTACTATTGCCAGGCCCTCTCAAGAGACAGTCCAGTGCAGGTAGTGCATCAAGAGTGTTTCTGATGTTTTTCTGCTTCAACAATTAATGTTCAAGTACCCAGAGCCAGTTCTTCCTACACAGGCAGCTCCTAGACAACTCCCAGGCCCCCACCTCCACTTCAGTCTTACTGTGTCCAGCTCCCCACTTTAAGGGCCCATGATGTGGTTCCGACAGATACTCCCAAACCCCCATCACGCTGCCATCAACCACTCCGTTTAACCCTGGATTCCAGGCCCACTCTATCTAACTGTTCAGAATGTGTATAGCTCTGAAGAGGTTTGTCAAATGTTTTCTTCGCCAATGCCATGTGAAGATAGAACATGCTGAGAATGTAATGCTTAATCAGTACCAACACAGGGCTCAGTCTTCCTTCAGAATATCAAGAAACCTGATGTCAATGACTGAGAGAACAGGGTTATATGGTACCCATTATACTTGGGGAAAATAAATAGAACTCTTTGGTACTGAATTTACAGAAATAAGCCACCAGCAAAGCAACATCACTCGTGCGACTTCCTTTAGCCCCAGTAAATGAGAAGGCAGAGAAATTTTATCAAAAAACTATGCAACCAGTGTGTATAAGATGAAGGTCCCCGCACTGAAACAGAGTGGAACTATCTTTCTGACAAGAGCTAAAATTCAGTCTTGCTTCCCCAAAGCCTTTTGATATTTTTCTTTAGCCAATGGTACGGTGCCTACATTTCAGGGGCTCCTCTTATTTGTTCTGAAAGCTACACCTAAATGTCTGCTTTTCATCTTGTCCCATGATATACCATTCTTTCCAGTAAAGTCAGGCCTTAATCCTCTTGTCCGAAAAAGAATAAATCACAACTATACTGGTTAGGTCTATTTAAAGGAAGGACAATGGAGAAACGCTTTGCTAACTGGACAATTTGATAAATATACAAATCTAAGCTCATCTCAAATTTTTAATATCACCCATTTTGTGAGAAGCTGTTAAACTGAAACATACAGATGATGGTTTTAACCATGCAAAGAAGCTTGTAATATTACCCTTAGTCCTGGGATGCGTACTTTAAAGTGTCTCCACTCTAACTGCAGAGCCACTAGGTATTTGCTTCTGGCCAAAATACCACTAGGACCAAGGAGTTGTCCTACCCAGAGCCCTGTCTTTCCTCTGGGTCACACTCCACCATGTACCCAGGGCCTTAATCATCCCTGATTGGTCAGTCCTGGCCTACTTTTGGGGTTCTGCTATTTCTTCTGGGGTCTGCTTTTCTGTGAGTGAATGGTATCACCCAGCATGACCACCCCTAGACCTGAGGGGAAGTCAAGGAGTGACCCCCTGAAAAGGGAAAAACAGAGATTAAGAATTCAAGCCACGATGTTCACACTCACAAGCCAGTTTCCACTCTCCGTAATGTGAAAGAAGCTAGCAATGGGTATACGCGATAAGGAAACTGAATGTGCAGCGGGAGGCTCACTCTCTTGGGAAAGAGCCACATTCCATGGTGCAAGGAATTGTGATGTATATCTGTCAAGAATAGAACATATGTAACAGTTTGCTAGCTTGATTCATAATTTAAATATTTAAACATACGGTCTATAGGACTCCTTTGTCTTGCAAATGTTACAGGTGAACCTGTAGCATTCCTGTTAGTGATATCATCTTTAAACACCTGCACATGATGGCAAGGCTAACTCTAAATGCCAGTAATCCCCAAGCAAGAGTGATGCATAAGTGTTTTGCCTGGCTTCAGAACTCTGTATTCAAAAATTCACATATTGTTATGTTTGAATAAAGCATCCAAGTATACATGCTATGGTACATATACTATATATATATATATTTTATATATAAGCATACTTGGATATATATACATATAATTTACATATATATAGCATATGTACCATAGCATGCATACTTGTATACTTTATTGTACCATAGCATGCATACTTGAATACTTTATTCAAACATAATAATATCTGGATTTTTTAATATAAAGCTTTATATATATATAATACATATATATTACCATAGCATGTACTATGTCATGCATTGCTTAACAGCTGGTATATTTTCTGAGAAATGTATCATTAGGTGATTGATTTTGTCACTGTGTGAACATCACAGAGTGGATGTACTTACATAAACCCAGAGGGTATAGCCTTCTACCTACTTATGCTGTATGGTGTAGACTATTGCTCTTAGGCAACAAACCTGTACAGCATGTGACTGTACTGAATACTTTAGGCAACTGTCACACAATGGTAAGTATTTGTACATCTAAACATCTCCAAGCATAAAAAAGGTAAAGTAAAAAATACTGTATGAAAGATTAAAAAATGGCACACATGTGCCGGGTACTTACCGTGAATGGAGCTTGCAGGACTAAAGGTTGCTCTGGGTGAGTCAATGAGTGAGTGGTGAGTGAATGTGAGGCTTAGGACTCTACTATACACTACTATAGATTTTAGAAACGCTGTACACTTAGGCTACACTCAATTTATTTAAAGAAATTTTTTTCTTCAATAATAAGTTAACCTTAGCTAACTGAATGACCACCGTCGTAGATACAGTACATCCTTGACTGAAATGTCATTATGTGACACATGACTGTACATATATATATATATATATATATATACACACTAACATGGTTAATATATATATACTTCCATGATTAAATAATCTTGACAACCCACCGATACATTCCAAATTATGCTTGCCTCAAGAAAGAGGTAGATTACCTGTGATTCTTGAAGTATGTGAGTTTGGAGTGTTAGAGATCAGAGAAGCAGACACTCACCACACATTGCCATCAAAATTCTGCAGGTGGAGATGATTAGAGATGGTTCCAGTGATTACGTATATTTTGATTTCATAAAACACCGCATAGAATGAAATAGCATGTGTAGGATGCCACCAACAATGTATAGAGCCACCTGCAGATAAACAAGAAACTTCTAACCCCAGAGATGACTGGGAAGAAAAATAACATGCATTTTAAGCTTCAGAATCATGTCTTCTACAGAGTTCAGTTCTTTCACTCAGAATCTTTCAGAACCTTCCCCAATTCATATTCTTCCTCAAGTAACAGTGGAAAGGAAGAGAATGGATGGCACAAAGATTTAAAATCACAGAAAACTTGGGCCAAACCAAGAGCTTTGAGGAAATCCTGCATTTTGTACTCCAGCTCAATAGGAACTGGATGAAATATCTCATTTCAGGGCTGTGTTTTAACATGAAAAATGACCTATATTCTTTATCCATTAAACTATTAGTATATCCTAACATTGTGGGTCTTAATAACATTTCCTTAAATAACTGTGAAAGCCTACAGTTCTATTTCTTCCAGAAAAAACTGAAAGGAGAAAAATATAACATATTGGACACACAGAGATCAAGTTAATTAAAATTGTAAATGCCAATAATGATATCTGACATTTATTTTCAATGATAATCAATTATTGTAAGCATTCTCTCAATAGCTATTAAATTTATCCCTACAAACTTCATTTTTTTCACATTTGGGGTATCTAACACAGATCATTTGTCCTAGCCACTTCCATTAGTCTATGCATAAATATATATGGGGGGTGGTATGGCTTATGTTTGGCCTAATTAGAGTATCACATTCTATGTTGAAAGCAATATTAAGTTACATTTAGGAAACAGGAATATCATATGTTAAAAACCAGAAAAAAGCTACACATCTGGTATATTTTAGTTGTGGTATATGTAATATCTTTATCCCTCCCAAATTCTGTCTACTGGAAACCAAAATGAACAACTTGAGGATATGTTTTCTTTCAACTGAAACTTGAGGCCCAAACAGAGAGGTTGGTGAATGGATTGAAAATGGATGTGAAAAATCAATAGCAATAGAACAAGGAGATTAGAGCCTGCAAAAGAAATGATTCTAGTTCTAAAGGAATTACATCTTGGAATAAATGAGGCTTGGAGGCAGTTTACACTGAAAACAGCCCAAAAGAACAGCCCATAAAGTGCCTCCAGGATGCTGGAAAGGGAATCAACCTTAAGCCCATGGCCAGAATATAGGATGCAACAGCTCTGTATCAGAAGTAGAGGATGGCTTTCTTCTGAGCCTCGATGCTTCTGCTAGACTCTCCCAGTCTTATTTAGTAGCACATACAGTCACCAATTAGAGGAACATTTTCCCTGGTGAGAGGAAATATGTAGCTGTTTACTGGATTGTGTGCAAAACCCAAAATAAGTTAGGCAAGGGCCATTATACTGATCTGGAATATTTCAGCATGGTACTCAAGGAGGGGAAAGACACAACAAAGTAACACTTAATAATTCTAAAAGTATCTCTAATCTTAACATACTTATTAATCAAGAGAGCCTTGTGGAAAGCAACCATTATTATTTCTATCTTGCAAAAGAGGAAATTGAGGCTTGGAGTAGACTCTGAAATCTGCCCAGGAAAATATAGTTAGCAAATGGTAGAGATAACATTTCCATTCAGGTCCCTGCTCACCCTGAGACTCATTTCCTGCCAGTCTTCCCCTTGATGACAACGCTGTAGTCACACACAGCTTCCTGTGCCTCAAAGCTGCCAAGGTCCTTCCTGCTGCTGAATCTTTTTACCCAGCATTACCTCTGCCTGGAGGGATAGCCTCTTTATATGCCTCTGGTTTCCTTCACATTAGAGTCTTCCCCTGTTTATCTTTGCTAAAGTGATCCCCCCCCGTCTCCCCACAGCTCAGCTGCTCTACACCACACTACTTGGCCTACTTCCCTTCTCAGCACTTCTCTCTGACATTTGCTTCTTTGTGTCTGTGCTTACTAGGAGTTGTCGATCAGCTGACCTCCCATTGAGGGCATGGCCTTTATCTTCCTCTATCTTGTTAGTATCTCCAGAGCCTGGCACAGTGCCTGGTATACTGTGGATATTCACATTTATTGAATAAATGTATGAATAAATGAATGGATAAGAGAGGTTTCTAACTCAGGTGTATCTAGATCTAAAACCTGAGCTCAATCTCCTCCACCAAGCTGGCTCTTTTGACAAAAGTCCAGCAGCTTTGAGGTTAGTGCCATACTTAGAGCTAAGTTACTGAGGCACTGTTTGGGAAGGTGGATAGGAGGTTCTTAGCACTTTTTCCTTAGCCCAGGATTTCTGTGAGTGGCAAGTGACCCAAACAGTCCACTCTGAAATGCAAGGGGGAATTGAGATTAATGAAAAAATTCTATTTAGAGTGAAAAATCCTCCAAGAGAGAAGAAAAGGGAAAATTTTGAAAAATGAATAAAAATACAACAGAGCCTACTCTTCCCTTTTCTCCATTTAGATCAGCCAAATAATAGCTGATATTGTTTGTTTCAGTTTATTGAGTCACTATGACGTGCTATACACAATGTGCCATTTGCATGGGTTATCTCATGCACATGACCACTCACAACTGCACATTGCAACTGCTATTAATACCCTCACGCCATTGTAAAAAAAAACTGGAGCTCAAAGATGTTAAGCAATTTGCCTAAAGTCACATCGTTTCTGAGTAGTTTTGCTGAGACTTTCATACAGGTTTGCTGACTCCAGTGCCTATGATAGTCTGAAGTATTGGAAATAATATAAATCTATTCCGGTGAGGAGGAGGTAATGAAGGAGGAGCAGAAGATATTCCAAATTAGAGACCATCGTGGACAACTTCCCCAGTCTACCAAGATCCTAATGGTGTAAATACTGTTGCATCTAGACTACACTTCTCAGCAGTGCCCAGAACCCATAGTGCAGAAGTTGTTTACACAGTCAAAAAAGAGAATAGAGGCAAATATTACATATATTCATTCACCTATCTCATTCTTAACTTTTCCCTTCCCTCTATCAGGGTATCTCAACTAAGCTTTGTATAAATCTTTGGCCATCAATCAATAACTTTGGTTTTGGCCATTAAAAATAATTCTTTAATGACTCCTGAAAAAATGAAGAAGCAGCCCCCAAACTTCATGAATTTCCAGATCTCAAGTCGATTTGAACACAGACACAGTGACATCTATGTTTATTGTCTTCCCATGGCTTGGCTGGCCGAATGTGCCTGTAGGAATCATCTTCCCAGAAGTCCAAGGTACCTGGTGCCATGGCCAATTCTTGTGTAATCCCTAAGCCTCCTAGCAGTCTTCCCGAAAATGCATATTTATCTCATTCATCCTGTACTTCGTAACCCTGTGGCCCTACCAGGTGTAGGAACATAACTCATAAGAAATATTAACATTGGCTGTTTATCATGGAGCTTGCAAAACAGAAAAGCAATAAAAGTGCAGGCATGCTCACTCAATTACCATTGAAATAGATATCACAAAAATTATTCAGTGTCAGAAATCTAATTTTGTATGATATTTCTATATATTTCCACTGCTAATTTTTCTTCCCTCCAGTATTAGTGAATTAATATGCTTCAAATGCCCCTCAAGCTACCCTAGAAAAAAAAATACAACTTATTTAGTTGAGCTACCCAAATCCATTAGACAAATTTCCTTTACAGCAAAGCATTGATGAATGAAATGTCTCATGCTAATGTAAGAATAATCAATTTAGAATGCTTATGACAATTAACAAAGCTGAAGATACGCCTTGAAGGCTCCATGCTTTGTCAGCCCTGATTTGGATTAAACTTGTGCTAATGGGATCATTTTTCTTCCAAAAGGTATTCTTTTTAGGCAGACCTATCAATTAATGTGAATTATGCATGTATAAAAGTACTAATGTCATTAATTAGACAAATTAATTTTTATGATGCAGTGGATAGACTAACACTAGATTTTATGTGATAACTTCCCCCACGGCACCCGCCGATTTGAAATAAATGAATAGTTTATATTTGTGTGCCTTCCATAGACTCAATCGGGATTAATCAGGCTAGTCTCTGGGCGGGAGATGGTTGAGATGCTGCATATTCTTGATGGTCTTCTCAGCCAGAGGGGTCACTTCAGAGACAATAGAGCCCAAATTGCAACGGAGAGAAACTTTAGAATAATGCTATGCAGGGTCATGGGGGAAGTTAGTAAACTGTAACCGTTTGTGCTGGAAAGCTTTTATTGATTCTCTTCCCCAAATTTACATGCTGTTGTCCAAGCAGATTAAAAAATACAAATAAAGATCAGAAAATAAAGAGTAGAATAAAAATGCATTTTGCAGTTGTTGCATTGACAGACATAATTCATTAATGTTGGTCAAATTTGATTGACACAATGTTTATCTTCTAACTCTGGGTATAATTTGTAATTTTTTTAATACAGTATGAGTTACTTTCATTTTCAAATTCATGGAAACATTAATTTTTTCAAGCCTAATAAGTTACCCAAAGTGTAAGATCATGAGGACCAGGTGTGGTCCACTCCTGGTTAAACTGCTATGTTTTCAATGTTTGTGTCTCTCCAAAATTCATCTTGAAACTTAATCCCAAATGCAATAGTCCTGGATTCAAATTACAGGGTTTTCCACATTCTGGCTAAGTAACACTGGGGGTTTCATGTTGCCTTCCTCATTGAGCAACCGTATCGCTTCAGTGAGATGGTGGTAAGTATCGCCATCTTTACTGCTTGCAGCAAGGCATAAAAGATGATAGAGACTTCTTAGATGAAATGTTGCCTTTGTCCATAATTAAATACCTCCCTGAGCAAATATACTGATAAGTAGTAGAATGGACTTACGCCTCACTAAGAAGATAGAACATGGCATCCCATTCCCCATTCAGTTCTGACTATATGTTCATTATTTTATGGCAAAACGCAGGTGAGGGAGGAGATAATGGAGTGAGTAAAATAATGGATTTAAATCTCATTCCTAACCTATGCCAGCAGTGTAACCTTGGGTAATCTCGAAGCTTCCTTTCTTATCTTTAAAATAAACATAATGATGGAGTAAATCTTAAATTATAGGATTAAATGAATTAAAACTCTCAAAGTGCTTAAAACAAGAACTAGCACATAGTTCATGAGTATAATCAATAAATATAAGTAAAATTTATTTGACATCTATGGTGTTCTAGATACTTTATAGACATGATCTAATTTAAGCTACATTCTTGGGAGGTTAGTGTGAATAACTCCATTTTACAGATGAGAAGACTGAGGCTTAGAGGGTTCATCTTGCTCAAGGTCACCCAATTAATAAGTGAAAGAGGAAAGATTTGAATTCAGGTTGCCTGAGAATTTATTTAATGGGACTAGGGAGTGCTGTGAGAATAAAATCGAGAAGTCAGAAAGAGAAACCTCTCCATTTCAAGAAACGTGCAACTTATGGAAAAGAGAGAGGATGCTGACTATGAAGGTAGAATATTGGTTGGGTTGGGTGACAATGACAGCTACTCTGGCCATCAGTTAGGCACACCTACTTGGAGTAGCTATTATTCATGGGGCAGATATTAGTATCTTCATTTTATTGATTTGGTTAACTAGTTTATCTTAGGTCATAAGATTGACACACAAATACTGGTCTGTCTTATTTCTCAGCCTATGTTATAAACCTCTACACTATAAGGTTTAAAGATGTATGAATAGGCAATGATATAGCAATTGGGAATGCCTCTTCCTCCAGTTACATGTCTCTTTCTCCTAGGCTTGTCTTGTTATTTGTGATCACTAAGATTCTACAATCACCCCTCACTAGTTTCTGGAGGAGGAGAAAACAGTTTATAGAAGCCAATCCTGTAGCTGTGAAAGGAAGCAATCTAGTCTAGACCAGCAAAGTGATGGTTGGTTATGAGCAAGGACAGTTTCATTTTATAGTATCCATCAAAAAGATTCACTTTCTGGGGTGTCACTCAATGATCTAAATCAGATTTACAAACCTCTGTATAATCTATGATGTCAAACACATCTTTTAGCAGATTGATCAGTCTAGTCCACAACTAGACTAATAAATACAGTGAGTTACCCAGAGCAGGTAACTAACTATATTTATCACTCTAGTCATGGTCTTCATTCAGGGATGGATGGTCATGTTACTCAGGACAGGCCGATAATACTGTATTCCTGGGCTTTTGTTGAAACAGAAAGTATCAGCTATAAGGATGATGTAAGCTTGGAGCTCTGAGAGAACCAGCATTTGAGGGGTCAGCCTGCGAATGAAGTCAGCATATGGGAAAGCAGAACCAAGAGATGGGACAAGAGATATTCAATCCTAATGGCATCATGTGAACACTGAGATATACCCTTCTTTGAAGCCAGATAACCTAAACTTTTCAGTTATGTGAACAAAGATCTCCACTTTTGTTTACGTTTGTTTGTCAAGTTTTTGTTGCTTGCATCTGAGAGATCAGAATAATACAGAAAAGAAAACAACAAAATCCTTCAGTATCAATGCTTTCTAATAGCAGAGTCTGATATTCACTTGAATTCACTAATTCCCTAAAAAATTCCTAGAGACTCAATATTTGAATGAAGTTACATAAAATTATGGTGGGAGGTTTTTGTTTTTGTTTTTGTTTTTGTTTTGACAATTACATTTCAGTACATGAAATTTTCAGCTACCAGATTAGACACAATTTTATAAATGGTATTTCAGTAATATTTATTGACATCCTTTTGGGTTGTTGTTACAAGGTGATTGTATACCTTCTTAATTCTGTGTGAGTGAGGGTTTCCTGAAAGAGTAAAACGTCCACTGATCTGTATGGTTCAGTCACAGTGAACTTAATATTCAAAGGAAATGGTCATTTAGAAACCAGCGTTCGCCTGTTCATCTACATTTCTTTCTTCCTTGGTATCTACAATTTAGTCATCAGTCAAATCTTCAATAGTCTTTGTTTTTATTCTGAATATGAAAAGTTTCCCATGATGCTTAAAATTGAGCAAATTTATTCTATTGATTACTTGAGCAAATCATCGATAAGATCAACAATTTTCCCTTTAGTCATTCACTCTCTCTTGTGTAAACAAGTGAGTATTGAGTCATGCATTTGTTCCTCTCCTCACCATCCTGAGGGCATCGCCAATGGCACGAAGACATGGGACCAATTCTAAAGCCGGAAGATTTGGGTCGGCAAGGCCCTTTAGATGCAATGTTTTCCCAAGACATTTTCCTTTCTCTGGCCATTTTTGTTTTCCTTAAAACTTCAAAATAAGGTTGTGATTAAGACTGTAGTCTTTGGAATCTGATGACCTGAGCAACATCATTGCTTTATCACTTCTTAGCTGCAGGCAAGTTACTTAATCCTCGATTTATCTGTACAAAGGGGATAGTGCCAAAAGTCAGCAAGTTCATTTGACAAAATTATCGAGTATCAACTATCTACTGACAAACTGTACTGGGCAACTTTCTAGGTGCTTTAAAACACAAAGAGCAAAACAGACAAAATTCTCTGCTCTCATGAAGAAAATATATACATATATATATATATATATATATATATATATATATATTTAGAGACAGTGTCTCACTTTGTCACCCAGGCTAGGGTGCAGCGGTGTGATCATAGCTCACTGCACCCTCGACCGCCTGGGCCTAAGCTATCCTCCTGCCTCAGCCTCCTGAGTATCTAGGACAATAGGTGTGCACCACCACACCTGGCTAATATTTGATTTGATTTGATTTTTAATTTTGAGATGCCATATCACTTTGTTGCCCACTCGGGTCTCAAACTTCTAGTTTCAAGTGATCCTCCCACCTTAACCTCCCAAAGTTCTAGGATTACAGGCACGAGTCACCATGCTTGGCCATGAAGCCAATATTCTAGTCTGTCTTGGCATGATGTTTAGGAGATTCATTGAGATAAGGCCAGTAAAATGCTTAGTACTGTGCCTGGCAAATAGTAAATGCTCAAGAATACTGCTAGCTGATGTTGTCAAAAAAAATGCAAGAAGTATTTGCATTTGCTAACAGTATAATTGTCAATTATACTATAAATTATATATATATAGTGTCAATTATACTGTATACTGACAGATATTATGGGGACATAATTTTCCCACCTGGTTCTGCCTATTCCCAAATCCAAGACTATATCTTTTAAGAAGAGGCCCCAAACATAAATGTTAGACATTTTACCAGAGTCTCTCTGTGCTCCCTGAAGACTTGACGATGGGCCCCTCCATTTATTGACTAACGAAAGTGAAAGCTTATCTCCTCCAAAATATCCCCCGATCCTTTACACTCTGAAAAAATAACAGTATACTGCAAGATGAATACAGTAACAGAATTGTATTCCCTTGTTTTATAAGGGAAGAGTTACGTTAACTAAACAGTGCTTGACCTTCCTGTTGGCTACAGGGAGTCACAGGGCTTTGAGGACACCACATGAGGCTCAGCTCTCACTGTCTTTTTCTCTGAGACAGTGTTTGCCAGCTAGACATTCTCTGTGCAAAATCCAGTGGTATCTATGCTGTACAAGTTGGTTACATGACAAGTCAACTAAGGTTCTTTGTTGCAAGCATCAGAAACCAACTCCAACAAACAAAGCAAAAAGGAAAATAATTGGTAGAACATGGGGTAGTTGCCATAAACCACGGACTGCTGAATACTGCATTGATCCCAGCAGGGATCCAGGTTGCAGCATGATGGAATGAATTGTCTCTTTCAGGCATTCCCTCAAATGGAAGTTTTTCTTTCGTTAATGGTAGTTCCTTCAATGTCAGTTACAGTAGATTCATCCCTTACAACAACCCCAAACACAGTATACAATCTATTTCCTTTAGCACAGTCTTCTAATGATAATGGTTGGGTGCATCAATGACTAGACAAAAAATATAAATAGTTTCATCTGTGACTTAGATTGTGCTCATCTCAAGAGAATATTGGTAGAGTTCTTAAAAACTGCAGTCTGCATTAGTCTGGTCAAAACATTAAGACATGAACCAGCAGATGGTTTGGGAATTAAGCCTCACATGGTCCTGATGGTGGAAGGCAAAACCCAATCCTTGTACTACTTCTGTCTGCTCTTCAGAGAGCAATAGGTTCTCAGTGCTCCACATAGGGAGCTATTTTTCCTACAAGCAGTATGGAAACTCAAAACTCCAGAGACTTAAATTGCTAACCCATACCCAGACCCAAAGTTTTTTTTTCTTTTTAATAAACTTTGTAATTGAAGAATAAGAGAGAGAAAAATACATAAATCATACATGTGAAGATCAAATTTTCAGTGAGCACACACCTGTGTGTCCACTACCCAGATCAATACATAAAATATAACTAGCACCACTACAGCTCTGTTTATAGCTCCTTAAATTGAAACCTGCCTCTTTCCCAAAACAATCTATTTCTTGACTCCTTATAACATAGATTACCTTTATCTGTCTTCAATTTGTTTAAAGGATGTTGAAGTCAAGTAAAATATGGTGATGAATCTTAAGTTTCAAACATTTTTCTCAGGAATCAAGAATTGCAATTCATGGTATACACACAGGCTTGGTAGACTTCCAACAGGTTCGAAAAACAAAGAGAAGGTTGGAGATTTTATAAAAAGAAGAAATGTTATATATTATTTCTCCAGAAAGTTCATTGGCAATAGTAAAATTTTCAGGAGCTGCTAGGTACTAATTGGTAACTGAGTGCAGTGAGTAAAACTAGTCTTTAGTAACAGCAGACTGTTTCAGTAGCTGTTAGATAAAACTAGTTTCAGGTTACAACAGGTAGCTCGGCAGCCAGGCTTATAGCTGGCCTTCATCTCAATGTAATGAGTGTCCATTACTCTTCATATTCATCAACATTTAGTATTTTTAGGCTTTTAAATTTTAGCCATGCTGGTGTATGTAGATATACCTCATTGTAGTTTTAATTTACATTTCTCTAATGACTAATGAGTTTGATTTTTAAAATATGTTTCTTGTCTGTTTGGATTTCCTCTTTTGTTAAGTGCTTGTACAAACTTTCTTACATCTTATGCTGTTGGGTTGTCTGTCTTGCTATTGATTTGTAGAATTTATTAGATATATGGATTGCAATATCTCCTTCCACTTTTTATTTTCCTTTGCACTCTCTTAATTTTAAAAGTGCAATTTATCAATCATTTCCCTTTAAATTTGACGCTTTATAATTTAAGAGATCTTTGCATACTCCTAGTTCATAAAAATATTCCATCATCTTCCAGAAAGTTATTGTTTTACAATTTACATTTAGATCTGCAATCTACCTGCAACTCATCCTTTCTTCTGGTTTGAAATGGAAACCAAGACTCACTTCTTTTTCTATACAGATATCCAATTGGCCTAGCACTATTTATTGAAAAGACCCCCTTTCCCCACTTCACTGTAGTATCACATTTGTACATCAATATGGGTCTGGGGTTTTGGGGGCTCTCTATCCTGTGTTATATTTTGTGTATCTACTAATTAACAAATACCATATTTTCTTAGACACTATAGCGCTCTATAAGTCTTGATATTTGGAAAATATATATCATCTAGTTTTATTTTTCATCAAGCCAGTTTCACTATTCTTGACCCTTTGCCTTTCCATATAAATTTTGAATCAGGTTGTCAATTTTCCCAAAAGGAAACTCTTAGGATTTTAAAAATTTTTGTTGCGTTGAATCTATAAAATAATATGGGAGAGTCTACATCTTCACATAATGAATATTTTAATCCATAAACATGATACAGCTTTCCTCTTAAGTTCTTAAAAATTATCACAACAATGTTTTGTAGTGCTTCTGTAATGGCTTATAAATCCTTGTTTAGGCTTATTTCTAAATATATAACGTTTTTAAACATTTTTGAATGATAGCTTTTAAATATTTGTTTCTTAGTTGATAGCTAAATTTATTTAATTTTTATAGTTGATCTGTAATGTCCATATGATACCTTGTGTATATATGAAACCATGCCTGGTACAAATAATAATATCTTTATTTATATCTTTCCAGTGTTCATACCTTTATATCTTTTTCTTGATTTGCTTCACTGATCAGGTCCTCTGTTGAAATAGACATATTGAAATAAGTATTCTTGCCTCCTTTCCAATCTCAGAGAGGAAACTTTCTGTGTTTCACCATTAGTATGATATTTTCTGCATGTTTTCTATAGATAATTTTTGTAAGATTAAGGGAATTTATTTTCCTCCTAATTTCAAACTTTTACTGTAAATGAGTGTTTAATTTTATCAAATAATGTCCTGTGTATCAGCTGAGATGACATGATTTCTCTTATTTTTTGACTGCTTCACATTCTATTTCAATTATTTTATATTGTTAAACCCAGCTTAACTTCTCAAATAAAGTTATTTTGTTATGATGATATGATGTACAATACTGTTCCAATCACTGACATGAATTTACTAATTTTTAAATAACTTTTTATCTTTATGAAATAGATTAATCTGTAATTCTCTTTTTTCTGATATCCTTTTACATTTTAGCATCATAAGTTGAGAATGTTTCTTTTTTTTGTTGTTCTCTGGAAGAGTTTGTGTAAGACGGTGTTATTTCTGTCTTAACTGATAAAATTCAGCTCTGAAGCAATATGAGTCTAGCATGTATTCATGTGTGTGGGGTGGGGCTTGCTTTGCTTTGTAGAGAAGTTATTAATTCTGCATGTGATTTTTTAGTAGATACATGGCTATTCGTATATTTTACTTAGTTGTATTCAATTGTGTTTTTCTATTTTCTGATTATGTCTACATTTTTAGTGTATTAGTTTAAATTCATTATATTTTAAATTGCCAGAATAATTCCTTATTATCTGTTCATCCCTGAGATCAGTAATTTGTAATATGTATGTATATGTATGTGTGTGTTGTGATTCCCTGAGACAATGCTCAGACTTCATGATTTAACAGAAGGACTCACAGGATTCAGCAAAGCTCTACTCATGGTTATGGTTTATTGCAGTGAAAGTGCACACATTAAAATCATCAAAAGGATTTGCTGAAGTCCAAAAGAAATGAGGTACAATCTACATGGTGTTGTCTCCTCAAGGAGTCACATGGATGTATTTAATTCTCCCAGCGATGAGGTGTGACAATGTACGCAAAGTGCTATCAACTAAGGAAACTCATCTGAGCTTTGGGATCCAGAATTTTTACTGGGGGTCCAGTCATGTAGCCATGCAACACTTGTGTGACTGACTTTAGCTACTTGATCATATTCTAGGCTCCCAGTTCAAAACAAGGCATTCATAAATCATGTTTCTAGCATAAACTATGTGATTAAACTGGTATCATGCGGTCCAAGGCTCAGACATATAAAAATACTCTTGTCAGGCAGAATAGTCCAAGGGCTCAGTGCTCATCTCCCAAGAGTCAGTCAAGGGCCAATCTTGAACACAGATTTTTCTTAGTAATGTGCTGGTTTACTGTGCCAAATTCTGCTGATTTTTTTTCATACTTTCTTAATCATCTTCATTCCTGCCAGATTTTATCTATTATATTAATCCTTTTAAGAAACTCCTTTTTTGGCTTTATTGATCTTTATTATTTTTCATTTTATTAATTTCTGCTATAGTCTTTATTATTTATATTCCTCTTATTTGGGGTTTAATTTCCTCCTTTTCTAAGTTCTTGAGATGAATATGTTAATTTTCAATGTAGCTACTTTTTAATAAGTACCTTTAGGGATACCAGTCTCTCACTAAGCATGGCTTTAACTGCATCCCAAAATACGTACTATGTTGTGTTTTTATTAAGTTCAAAATATTTTCTATTTTCTATTCAGGTATTTTTCTTTAATTCATGTTATTTATAACTATGCTGCTTAATATCCAAATATTTTAAGATTTTTCTATATTTTTAAAAGTTAATATCAAAGCTAATTTCACTATGACTGGAAAACATACTGTAGATAATATCATTCCTTTTAAATTCATTGAAATTTATTTTATTACCCCAAAATACATTGGTACATATTCCATGTCTACTTATACAAGAAAGTGCATTCTTCAATTATTGGGTATAGTGTTAGGTAATGTCTATAAAGTGAAATAAGTTAATAATATAGTGCCAGTCTCCTATGTTCTACACACAAATTTGAGTAAATAAACATTTAAAGTTATTTCATATTCATGATTATTGTTTCATTTAACATTATAAAATACTACTCTTCATGACTTACTTTTACTTAAAATATGCTTTTTCTGATGTTAGCCTAGCTGTATCAACTTAAATTGGTTAATGTTTGAATGCTGTGTTTTTAGTGGTACTTTTGCTCTATTTGTAAACATACAGTTTTGTCTCTTGTAAGCAGAAAATCATTAAGTTTTGAATTTTTATTCAAACTCACAATAGTTTCCTTTTAACAGGAACATTTAATCTGAATAAATTTATATAATTATTGACATATGTCTTTATATCTCATTTTAGTTTTTGTTTCTTATTAGTCTCATCAATTTTATGTTCTTTCTCCTCTTTGTTACTTATTTTGTGATAAATGTAGTATTTTGAATGATTTCATTTTTCATTCTATTAATTGTTGGTTATATATAATTCTTTTCTTGGTTAAACTAGATATTACAATGTGAATTCTTGCTGTGGTACAATAAAAAAAAAAAACAGTATTTTTACCAACCAATTTCTGCTTAATGCAAAAGAGTTAGAAAAATTCAATTGTACTCTATCTCATCACTTCTATATAATAACAATACACTGTTGATCTATATTTTAAACCCCATAAGATATTATTTTGCATAGACAATATTTAGATTTACCCACATGTCTACATCTTTTTTGTTTCTTAGGCTTTCCTTCTTTTTTATGCTCCTATTGACTGAATAATCTAGCAGCCCCCCAGTCCTGACTGCCATCTTATTTCCTTTAGGACTAACCCTCTGCTGACAAATTATTTCATATTTTGTTTGTATTTAAATAATATTTTACTTTCATTTTTGGAGGATATTTTCACTTAATATAGAATTCTAAGTTGAGAGCATTTTTTTAAGGACTTGAAAACATGTCTTTTTGGCGTTTTTCCTTTGTTTTGTTGAAAATGTTTTGTCAGTCTTGTTGTTTATCTGCAGATAAAGTGTCTTTCTTCATCCCTACTTCCTCCCCCCATGACTACCTGCTCTTTCATTTCTCTTTGTTTTTGTTTTTTAGAAGTTTTTTATTGTGTGCATAGCTATGTGGCTTTTTAAAAAAAAATCTTATTTTTTACTTACCTCGTTTGGGCTTACAGAGCATAAGTAATTTTGTAGCATAATGACTTCTAAAATTCTTGATTACTATCTTTTTAAATATTTTTGTTGCTCAATTCTCTCTCTCCTATTCATCAATACTCCACTTATATTATGTTAGACTTTGTATGTATTTCCCATTTTTCTTGCTCTCTGTGCTTCAGTCATATTTTCTATTGACTCGTTTTCCATTTGACAAATTCTTTTCCTAGCATGTTTTATTTTCCATGTAGCCTACATATTGAGGTCTTAATTTCCATTATATTTCAATAATATAATTTCTATTTGATTATTTTATACATTCCAATTCCCTAATGATATTCTTCATCTTTTTAAATTTACTGAACTTATTAATCACAATAATTTTAAAGTCTGCATCTGCATATACCTATGTCTGGATTGTCTACACTTCTGCTTTATTTCATTTTTTTTCCTCTTGACTTTTCTTTCTTTAGTTCTGTGCCCTTGTAATCTGGTAATGTTTTATTGAGTTGTAATTATTGTATAAAGAAATTGTGGAGGCTCTAGGTGATGCTGTCTAGATCTAAAGATGTTCTATTTTGCCATCAGGCACTTAGAGGAGGGATAAGTCACCTTAGTTCAGTCTAGAATGAAGCAAATGTGAAACTGAGTCTACTTCTGAATTTCTCTTATTCCCAAGACATGGCTGTTCAATGGTGCCCCTTGAAAGCCAGAAATATTTGTCACAGACCCTTCTCTCTTTGGAAAGCCCCAGGCTACAGATTTTTTTCTTTCTGCCCCGCACCTGGAGACTGTCAAAAGCTCTCCACAGTGTCTCAGCCTACAGGCTGCTGCTTACAAATTGCCAAACGCCTTAACTGAAAAAGTTATATGTTATGTTGAACTGATCTCTCTATACTTCTCTTGTTTGTAGAATTTTCCCCTCTCAAAGCCTGGCTACCGTGCAAGTTCTAAATTCCAGTTTTTATCTTTCCAAGCCAAAACTCCTCAGTTTCTTTTTATAGCTGATATATTTTACTTAGTTTTATATTCTCCCACCCTTTGCTGCTTATGTGTCAGCCTCAAGTAGAAAAGTGCTACAGACTTTCAGGTTTAACACAATGCATTTCTTCTTTCTCCAAGGACATGGTTTTTTAAATTGTGATGGCCACAAACTCGCCAATGTCTTCAAACGGATTTCTAAAATGTTTATCCAGCGTTTCTAATTTTTCTAGTGGGAGGATTGATGTCATATAAGCTGTTATGAAAGGAAGGTGGTTATAATAATAATCATATACCAGAAAAACTTGTAATCTTATCACAGGTATTACAAAGTCAAATTTCTACAGAGATTAGGCAAGTAAAGTAAATGAGAGAAGTATGCCTGGCAAGGACTGTCAAAGTGCAAACCACACGCTCTCTCTAAAAAGGGGAGTGCTATGTGTTATCCACCTTGGGCTTACCACCAAAACCAGCAACACAGAAATATGTGTAATCTTTGGACTATATGCAGCCATAAGATGACAGCTGCCATTCTCTTTTCTTTTATTTTTTAAAGTCTATTGTTTCCCAGACCACATTTTACCATATTCAAATACTATATTTAAACACTATTTATAGAAACCTTTACTAGGTTTAAAAAGAGACATAGGAGTCACAGTTTTTTACTCTCTAGAATTAAATACTTAGTAAGCATCAATGATAGGAATTTCAATGGGACTTTGAAGAAAAGAAAGATCTCTTTCAGCTGGGTGACCTGAGGAGAAAGAGGAACTCATTACACTTTCATAGAAAATTCCTAAGGAATGAACTGGGCAGAGATAGAAGGCCAGAAGATAGCAGGTTGCTTTAGGGAATTAGGAGTGAAAGAAAGTATTTCTCCACTTCAGGAGGGTGATAAACAGGTCTGGGTTTAGTCTTCCGCTCCAGAGTAAGTCACTTGAAGTCTGATGCTTAAAAAGGAACCACCAGTTTCTTTAACAGAGAAAGTGAGAGACCCGCCAAAGCCTTTTGCTATCGGGTCAGTTTCTCAGCCTCATAAACAAGCTCCTGTGTATGTAATTATAACTAATATATGAGAGGAACGGACAGGGATGAACAGATGTTGGAACCAAATGAGGATATAGAGAACACAACAGTGTGGTATAAAAATCTGAGTTTATATGGTGCAGCTGGCTACATTGCATGTTTTTTTATTATTATTTATTTACAAGGTGTGGCATCTGGCCTTCTATTGTCAAACCCCAATTTTTCTTGCAGTTAATTCTCTCCTAATACAAAGGCACTCAGGCAACATAAGTGAGAAACTTAGTTAAAAATTTCCTCTGAAAAAGAGATCCAAAGAATTAGAAAGAAAGGTGACCTGGAAGCTCCATTGGAGCTGAATGGGCTCAGTTTTATTTGCCTATATTTCAGTCTGGACTCTGTGAGTCTCTCAGAGGTGAGTTCTGTTTTACCTGTGTCGACATGATGCTAGTCAAGCAGGTTAATTGATTTTCCCCTACTGAGATGCCCACTGAAGTGGAGCTATATAGAGCTAGGCAGGAAGTTAGAAGATGGAAGAAAATACATGCCATTAACAAGAGTGAAATCTGATCTAAATATACCCTCAACTCATTCTAAATGAGCCCCTTGGAATTGTCCTCGCTCAATCACTAGTTTTCAAACTGCTTTGTGAATCCTACAGTTAGAGAACCCACGTCTTCTCCAGCAACTTGGCAACTTTGTAGAGGCGGTCACCAAGGGTGATGGACTTCCTGTGGTCCGGTGTGGATTTTGTTTTTATGTTGCCTGGTTTTTAAAGCCTTTACAGTGGAGAAATCTGTACAACCTCCTTTGTCATCAGCCTTATGTGTGTCAACCAGCTTGAGTGGCAGTAGAATATTTGGGTTAAGGCAAATGACTTTATATCCAGGTGGTGTATGTTTGTATTTTCTACCTACCAAGCTTTGTTGACTGAAAGAGTTGCTTAATTATCTAGTCCTCAGTTTCTTCATCAACACCAGGGAATAACACAATCTACCCTATGGTCTTGTAGGAAGTATTCATCAAAACAATAAATGGAAAGTACATGGCATAGTGCCTAGGACATAGTATCTACAAAATAGCACCTAACATATTTAATCCTATCCTCCTTCTGTGCCTCAGCTATGATAGAGTTGTATGTATAAGTTGGCTCACAGTATTTATTTTCAAGTTTTTTTATTTTATGAATAAATTTGTTTTCTTAGCGAATCCCTACTCCTGTTTCCAAACTTAAGTTTCCCTTTGTGAGAAGTGCTCCCCAACTTTTCCCCATCTTCCTGAGTCCATCACTTCCTCTGGGGCACCATGGCAGAGCATGCTGACCTCTTCATCTCAGCACCCTCCAAGCACAGCTTTTCAGTCATACAACTAGTGGTATATATGCACATCTTCCCTACTTAATACTGAGCGCACCCACATCCGTCAATCCCTGGCTTTTGAATATTCTGTTTCCTGAGCTGCTTCCAGTGCAAAATCAAGGGCTATAAATGTTGGTAACGTAGGGGTGGATGAGACAGTAGGCCACCTATTGCAACAGACTCTCACAATTTGAGCAGAGTTTTCGCTTCCCATAGTACATTTGTATTTGTCCTCCTAGCTGTGTCTCCTATATTGCCTTCAAAGATTGGAGGGCATTGGTTGAAGCGAACTGAATTCTCATTTCCTTTTCAACCCCACTCCACCAGTTCATGGCATCTGGGGACCCTTGTAGCTGCCCACAGCATTAAAGAGCTTGGCCTTCTGACTGGGAATATTACTTCTCCATAAAGAAAATATTTATCAAATCATTCAGAAGCTTCTGTGGCCTACTGCAATTTTGGAAATTAGCAAATAATCCTTGTTCATCTTGCAGACGGTATTTTATTATTGGATTAATGTGCTAAAAGCCCCTATTTTGTAGCACCAAATATTTACTTTGGAGACATTCTCTGGTTTTATCATGGATTTGCCTTGTACTGTCAACAAATTACTGCAGTATACATAATGAACTATGGGAATAAGGAAAATATACACAGGGCTAGACTTGTTTGGAAACATACATTTTACTTTTCGGGAGAGGATCAGTGAAGAGTTGACATCCGGTCACCCACTGACTTTATCTTGTGACCCTATCTCATAAATCATGCATAAATTTTAATTTTAATTTTAATTTTAAGCATTTGGGCAGCTGTAAAAGTATAAGACAGATGTCTATGCCCAGAGTTCAATTTTAGGGCTAGTCCTATATCATAAAGAGCATTTACAACTCCTCCACTAAGCCAGGTAAAACATAGTAAAATGACGACTATGGTGGGCCATGAAGTGGCTTTTGCCATGGTCAGGAGGTTCTTGTGTCTCTACTCAGGAAACACCTTTCGGGAGCTACATAAATTCTCCACTCTAGAAGAAATATTTAGAGATTTGGAGGATGAAAGTATGGTAGTTACTTAGTTCTCTTATTGATATAAGAGAACTAGATTTGGGTGTGTTTGGGCAGAAGAAAAAAGCCATCTTCCCTGGTAACTGGAAAATTTTTGGACATGCTTCCATCCTTGAAATGGGAATCAATATGAAAACTGTCTACTTGTCCATCCAATGTGGTACCTTCTTCCTGTGAAACAGCAGCTAATAGAGAGACATTCTCTGCATTATGTTCTTGGCATAGCTGTTGACTATATAGCAAGGTTTTTGATAAACCTGTTGAATCTCTCTCTGAATGCCACCATATCCCTCTTCCCACTTTACTTTCCAGCTTTACTGCCACCTCCTAGTCTAAGCTCCTGTTTTACTTGAGAAACGCAATTTTTCTTTTATCATGACCAACATGAAACCGTTAGGCCCTCTATTTTCTATGCTGCCTTCAGAATACAAATTTACAAATTCACTAATTTTTCTGCTCTTCAGCTAAAGATAGTAATGCTCAGCCTTAATCCATACCATCTCTTGCATGCCAACCACGCTGTTCTTGTGTGTCTACCCAACCAGGCCTTCTTCCAGACAACAGAATGCCCTCCTTTTTCTTGCTGCTACTGACCCTTTGCCCATGCTATACCCCCTAAATAAAATGCCCTCCCTACTTACACTCCTGGACCTAGATAACATCTATTTTCCATAAGACCAGATCAAAGGCCTCTTCATAGCACTTGACCACAGTTGAAATTGTATATTTATGTTATCATTTTTTCCTTAGCATAGGCCTTTCCTAATAGATCAACAGCTCTCTCTTATAAGGACAAAGGCTCTATTACTTCTATCCCTTCTTATTACTGCATCATCAGCACAGAACACAGTGCCTGCCACATAGTTAGCACTTAATACGTATGTGCTAGAATGAATGTATAATTCTCCACATTTGAAACTATGAAAGGAAAGCAGTTCGCCTTAACTCAAGAAACAACCCTTGTACCGATGAAAAACAACCAACTATGGCCTTTTGATATCAATATTCTTTCAAAGTGATTTTGTCAAAGAGTAATGGGTTCGTTGGGACACTGTTCATTGCCTTGAACAGATCTGAGTTCTGAGTTGCAGGTTTACTAAATAAAATGAAGCAGACAGGCCCCATTTTCTAGTACATTCTTATAGGATAATCATACTGGCAAGGGTTAGGACTCATAGAAGCAGAGCTTATATGAATTACTGCCCATACCTGGAGGAAGCCTGTTTGATAGCAGTAGGGGCTCACTGGGGGGCACTTGGTACTGACTGCCCAGTGAGGATGGCATTAGGGATTTAAAAAAAAACATACCAGTTATCTTCTGTTGGGCATTTGAAATTAGATGGTGCCATACAATTTCTTTTGGCTAACATAAATTGAAGATTTACCTGTCATGTCAAGCAGAAGCTTAAAGAGCCAGAGCATAAGTCTTGCTTTGACTATCTGAGAAGCATATGTCAAGATGGAACCTCTGTCACCCTAAGCCACCAAGTCACCATAATGAGCAGAGTTTTCCTGCCAACCTCCAGCGGACCTGCACTGCTTCAAAAAAAATCCTTTGTTGTGTTAAGCCACTGAGATTTAGGGACCTAGTCCATTCAAAGTGATGCACCCTATCTGTTCTGCCAGCATAACTGCTCAAATCAGAAGGGCTGCTGAGTGAAGAAGTAAAAGAATAGCCGTAATAGCAGGAGGCTGGAAAACCTACTCAAAAAAGGTGTGCAGAATGGATCCAGAAAGCAGTTCACACCTGTGACTGAATAAGGGAGTTCTAGAATTCAGCCTGAGAGAGGAAACTGTAGAGTGGCTCAGGGGCAGGGCTGGCTGGAAATCGATTTGTGGCTAGAAAATGGAATGACAGAAGAACCACTGCCACCACCACGAACACACACACACACACACACACACACACACACGACTGCCCCACACAGATAATTCTGTCTCTCTGCTTCCTCGACATCACAATCAGACATTGCCACAGCAACCATACAAATATTCAGCCCAATCCCTTTGCCTACAAAGTGAGAATCCAAAAGTATTGCTCTAACCTTAAGCCCTATTGCCCTTCCTCCCTGCTTCTACCCTTTCTCCCTGCTTCTACCCTTTCAGCTCACATACTTAGAGATGCCATATACAGATCCAGAAAGAAAGAAAACAAGTTATTAATTGTTACAGGTGTTTAAGAAAATTCTTTTTGGATAACTTCCTGTATTTTTAGAATTTTCTGTAATTAACACTTTTCTAATCTCAAATCAAGAACAAACATCAAAATATAAAATATATTAAAGAACATTTAGAATATATAAGCTGATTTGTCAACCTTTAGTTGCCAGAGCCAATGGTAGGATATGAAAACAACAAAAACAAAAAACACACATACCCAGAGTCTTGGCCATAGTACTCCCAATTGGCTGTAAGATCATGGCACTGACAGGAAACCAGAGGACAAGTTTACAATATTTTTTAACAGTGCCCAGCTGCTCTCAACATTTTGTTAATTTCCTTCTCATCTCTCCAGGATTTTCATTTAATGGAGTGGGCTTCTACTCGAGAAAATTAAGGACTGAAATTATTAAATGAGTATGACCCCAACTGTGAAATAAATTATGTTCACTTATTTCTTTAGGTGACAGAGCTTCGGATGAAAGTGATGTGCTAATAGTTACCTGAATGATCTTTCATATTCTGTAGATTCTGTAGGACACATCGGGTCCAGCTGCATATTTGGAAGAGTAAAACCCTTTAGTTTGAAACCCTTAGTTTGAAATTCCTTAGTTTCAAACCTTAGTTTGAAGCATACAATCCCTTGGTTTGAGGCAGTGTCTTAATTTGGGAACACTGATGAAAGATAACACGTTGTATCTGGAGAGCAGTTTTTATGATCTGTTGTGTTTTTTTTTCCCTCCTGTGTGCCCTCAAATCCATCATCCTACTCATTCCTTGCATCGGCCCCATTTCAAAGGTAAGATAAGTATAATTCCCAATTTACAGGTGAAGAGACTGAGCCCAGAGGGGTTAACTGCTTCATCTAAATGAAAATAACAGGCCAACAGCAAAGAGGGTCTAGAGATTTAGGATACTAATCTCATTTTATAATAATTTCAATGGCTCTTACTGGTCTCTTAATGTGTGCCAGAGACTTGACCTTTATGAACTCCTTTAATACCCACAATAACCATATAAGAGAGATTGTACTATCTTCACTGTAAACATGAGGAAACTGAGGCTAAATGGATTTGAGAAAGAAATGCAACCACGGCCACCCAGACAATGAATCCCAAACCCAGACTTGTCTGAGGGCAAAGCCCATCCATACTGTTTCCACTACACCATCTCCCACCGGAGAACACACTCATATAGATTTTAGAAGCTGACACAGTGAAGATGAGCAATAGATATTTTCACACAGTCCATCTTGGCCCTGCAAATTAAACCACAGAGACCAGAGAATAAATGTTGCCAAATTTTTCCTATGAAGGTGACATGGAAAATGAAGACATGGAACCTCTACTTAGCCACTGATATTTTATTTAGATTTGCTTAATTTGTTTATCTCAAGACAAACTTCTGGGTTTATGTATAAAAAAGAAAAAGAAAAGAGAAAATTTGGGTTAATTTGGAAAAAAAGAAGGTAAACATCTAGATGAGGTTGAACTGGTATAACATTTATTGGTTTGTTTTTGTCCTGCAGGCTTGAGAAAGATGAAGAAGCTGATGTGAAAACTCTGTAATCTTGAGATTATATTCCTGTAAGGTTGGGGTGTGGGGGAGGAAAGTCCAAAAGAGGAAACAGGCTATCATACTGAGGCCTGATGAAAGCTCTGGAACACTGTGCACTGGGGCAGGGGATGGCACATGAGTACCCAGGCCTTGGGCATGGCCTGGAAGCTCGGGCTGTGATGGAGACTGCTGGAGTCACTTCCAATCTGTGCTGGCCTCCCTTCACATGAACGGAATTGCAGCAGGGCTCTCGCCTGCTCAGCTACACCTCATTTTCCAGCCCCCTTGCAATTGACTGTCCAGGTGACAAGGTTCTCACCTGTGGAATGTGACAGGAAGTCATGTATCTGCTTCTTGAGATATTGGATGTGCTTCTTCCACACTTCCTTCATCTCCCTGGCTGGAATCTGATGTAGCAACCAGCTTCAATCATGCCATGATAATAATGCCTGGCTGTAAAGGAACAATGATTTATCAGTGACTTGGATCCATGAACAGTTATGTAGAGCTGGGCTGCCCTGCCAACCAGGATGGCTTATCACGTGGGGCCTAGTCCATGAAAGAGAAACAAAATCATTTGTTCTTAATGTTTCTTGCCATGTTGTGTCTCTGTTACTGCAGCAAAACCTTTCACTAATTGATACAGTGAATCAATGTAGGGATATCCAAAGCTTTTCTTATCTTAAGCATGCAAATTACTCCCCATAAATGGACCAGAAACTTATAAACAACACTATAAACCATAGAATTTTCTCAAATATAAATTTACTGTCATGAATCAAGCCACGAGGACCTGAGAACACTTCTTGATCTAAAACTCTAACTTGGCTTTTGCTTAATAAACATATAATAGCTAATGTGTCCATATCATTTAAGAAATATGTCTAATTCTTCTAATCTCTTCTGTGACAAATGTTTTTATGTTACATTGTACTGAAAGCAATTAATGCAATAGAAGGGACAGGCTGATTTGAGAATTTCTTCAGTTGTCAATTTTTTCTCAAAATAGCAGGCTGAATCACAATCTGAACTGGTTTTATTTATCTTGATGTTACCATGTAATAAATCCATTTCGTCAATGAATTTCTTTGAAATACTGTCTATTAAGAAAAGAATGAAATCAATTTTTTAAAAAGCATGAAGACGTATAGTCATGGAACACCAGAAGTCAAAATTATGTGACTCTTTCCATATTCATACTCACATCTATGTGTTCTATCACAGGCATCTGTGCGCTCTCTCTCTCTCTCTCTCTCTCTCTCTCTCTCTCTCTCTCAACTTTTCACAGTCTATTTAAGCTTCTCAAAATAAGGCTACAAACTGGTTTAAAGTTCATGGAACACAAAGTGATTGAAACAGTGAGCACTTAAAATTCATGATTGCAAGGTGAACATCTGGAATGCATTCAAAAGAGGGAAAAATTATGAAATGAGAGCATTATTAATAGCTAACATCTTGCAAGAAATGAATCAATGGACAACCTATTTCCTAGATTCTTTTTGGGAAAACAAAATCTGAAAGAAAAATGCACAGAACCGCAGGATATAAAACTACCATGAAAGGAAATATGATCTACAGCATTACCTTTTAGAGATAAACTTTTTCACTTGTTTAAAATGCTGATAATGTCTGCACACTATTCTTTTCTCCTACCTTATGTGTTGCTGAGAGAAGAGCTTTGTAGTTAACGAGGAGTTTTTTCTTCACCATCGAAGTGGGATTTTCACACATATGCTTTGCAGTAGTGAGTCTCAGCCCTGCAGTTTATTTTTGTAATAATTAATAAAATATCACACTTCCTGGCTTCCTTGCCCCTGCCCAGAGAATGGCTTGCTGCCATCTTCCTGGATGCTGTTGTAGGAAATGAACTGAGCGTATATGAGGATCCAGGTTGAGAAAGAAAGTATAAGAAGATTCTTATCCTCCAACTGAGTGCTTTCTCAATGACAGTTTCAATGACAGGTGACCCGCATGGATCACCAAATGTGCTGTGTGGCAGAAATGGAGACCAATATATAGGTCCTCATGATGAAATGCTCAAACAAACAGCATCTGTTTCATTAAGAGAAAAACAGTTATCTACTACTCTTCCTTTAGGTGAAAGAAAAAGGGACACACACTTTTCTTTCAAGGTGTGAAAGAAGGTGTGCTCACGCCTGTAACCCCAGCACTTTGGGAGGCTGAGGAGCACAGATTACTTGAGGCCAGGAGTTCGAGAGCAGCCTGGCCAACATGGTGCAACTCCATCTCTTCTAAAAATACAAAAATTAGACGAGTGTGGTGCGTGCCTGTAATCCCAGCTACTCTGGAGGCTGAGGCAGGAGAATTGCTTGAATCTGGGAGGTGCAGATTGTGATGAGCCAAGAATGCACTACTGCACTCCAGCCTGGGCAACAGAGTAAGACTCTATCTCAAAAAAAAAAAAAAAAAAAAAAAAAAAAAAGAAGAAAAAAGGAAAAAAGGGACTCACTTAATTGCAATGAAAATAGCAAATGTGTCTCAAACTAAATTAAAAAAGCAAAGAAGTCCCAGCAATGGTGACTCTACCACATGCTACCACACTGCTGTGCTGCCTTATGAGACTGTACGAGTTTTGGCAGCTCAAGCAGCTAGACTTTTATCATTGGTTCACATTAATGTACTTGGCATTCACACAGAAGGGCTTTTAAATCTAATGGCTCAGACAATAACAAAGCAAAATTACACGAGCATTTTCAAAATGTTGGGACTGTGACCTTTTTAGGTATGTCATGCTCCCTCATCCCTGGGACTTGCTGGAATTGGAGTACATTACATAGACTTTGAGTCTGTTCCTATTTGCCCATGTATGGCCCTAGGGGTTGATAAGTTGATAATGTACACAGTGTGAGGTTTTTCAAAAATGTGAATCTGTGCCATCCTTTGTGTGTGTGTGTGTGTGTGCGCACTGTGCATCTGTGCCCATGTACTCAAACCTGTACAAGTATCTGTGGCCAAAATTGCAATGAGATCCAACACCTGAACATAGGTACTCAGGTTCAACAGGACAAAATTTCAGGCTGTGACTCATTCCAGAGAGGGCATCTGGAAGCCTTCTTTGTGCTTTCCTTTCTTCTTGAAATTCTAAAGCTTCTCTCATTCTCTATTGGTAGCTATGAAGAAATGTTTTCCCTAAATTAAAAATTGCGTTTAGATTTTTAGCAACTAACTTTGTAAAGTAAATCAAGACCTTTCACCAATTTCAAATGTTATAAAATTATTATTTTTAATGAAAGTATAAAAAATCATACGGAGAATTAATAAAATACATTCAAGTTTCTTCATATTTATCAAGGCACTTTTTTTTCCTTCAATTACTTGCACAATTCGTTTCCAGGTGATACCATTGTTGGTCCTCTTATCAGTGTCAATAATTCCATTTGGCAGGCGGCAGCTAATTCTTTTCATGTGCTAATGATTAATCAGACAAGCCTATTTACTAATGTATCAGAATGCATTAGAAACATAAGGTAATGGCGGACAGAACATCAATTCAAATATAAATGAACTACATTTACATTGGATACCTATTGACTTGTGTCACAGAATGAAGTAGAAAATGCAATTTACTTGTAAACCATTAAAATGAATGAAAATAGAATTTCAAACTCCATCTTCAAACATAACTTTATTGGCTTGGCTGTGAGCCTTAAGGGAGTGCCTAACTAAGTTTAAAATATAAATAACACACTAATTCATTTTGCCATAAAAGAGTTAGTGTCTCACCAACTGAACACCATGGAATTTACTTAAGTTGGAACTAGTACAAAATAAAAAGAGGTCACGGAGTATAACGTGAGGACATGTTAACATTCTCATGTTCGGGTTTTCTGATTTTAGCTCTTCTCTAACCCTTTTTTGTACAAAATCTTCCATCTGTGCTTGTCCCAGGGCTCTGGCCCACATCTTACAAACTAAAAATTTGAAATTAAAATCCTTGTGAGAGTGAGGGTGGGTTAAGTTAGATCAAGTTATAATGGTAATCACAATACAGATGAAAGTACTGGAAACCAAGCTCTCTAGGTGTCTACGTTGGACTTTCACTGGCTGAAAGGGGTATCATAAGATATTCAGAGAAATGTTACAAGCAGTTTGATAAACACTAGAAAGTGAGTGGATTTGACCAACTTAGTATGGAAAATTTCTGTGCCACTAATAGGATTTTTTTTACTGAAGTCCAGATGTTGAGCATAAGATAAAGATAGACAAGACTTTGTGTTTAGATTTTTTTTCAGGCATATAAGGATGGCACAAACATCAAGGCTTGGAGGCAATCAAAGAAATATCCTTAAATTCCAAGATCCTGTTTGTATCTGTGACAGCTCAGATAATCCTCACTTGACATGTGGGGAAATTGAGGAAAGATAATGTGAATCCTTAGAGAACATGGTAGCATTCAGGTTCCTGACATTAGCCAAATGACTAACAACTACCTTCAAATTAGAGACGAAGGCCATTGTTGCAGTTTTGAAAAGACGGTTTTGGGAGAGCCCAAAGGAGATATAGGACAGTACTAAAAAAAAAAAAATTGTATCCACCTGACTTTTCCTTTCCTTTAGACCTCTTATTCCCAGGCTAAACTGAAAGATGCAAATGAAATAAAATGTGTACACAGAGCAGTGTTTTCAAAAGCATATTCCCTAGCTGGATGTGGGGGCATGTACCTGTAGTCCCAGCTACTCCGGAGACTGATGTGGAAGGATCACCCTGAGCTTGGAAGGTCAAGGCTGCAGTGAGCCATGATTGCACCACTGCAATCCAGCCTGGGTGACAGAGTGAGACCCTGTGTCCGAAACAAAACGAAACAAAAACCTTATTCCCAAAAAAGTAGTTGCGAGAGAGGTGGTTTGTCAATAAAGATTTTCATAATTAATTATGTTTATGAAATTCAACATTAGCTTCACTCCCCAAACCCCTAGAAATTCACGAGGTATCTTAGCATATTCATAACTCTGAAAGGTCCTTCAGTAAAGAAATCTTTATAAATTTGTTCCACCAGCACTTCTCAAGCTTTACTAAACAGAGTAATATTTCCTTTCATATTTATGGATTTGGTGCTTCATGGAACATAGGTCTAGAAATGCTAATGATGATTAACATACTGGGAAAACTAAATTTGTGGAGCCAAGTAAATCTATTTCTTATCCTAAAGAAAAACAGAGGCTGGGAGCGGTGGCTCACTCCTGTAATCCCAGCACTTTGGGAGCCCAAGGCAGGCAGATCACCTAAGGTCAGGAGTTCAAGACCAGCCTCGCCAATATGGTGAAACCTTGTCTTTATAAAAATACAAAAATTAGCTGGGTTTGATGGTGGGTACCTGTAATCCCAGCTACTTGGGAGGCTGAGATAGGAGAATCATTTGAACCTGGGAGGCGGAGGTTGCAGTGAGCAGATTGCACTCCAACCTGGGCAACAGAGTGATATGCTGAAGAAAGGAAAGAAGGAAGGAAGGAAGGAAGGAAGGAGGGAGGGAGGGAAGGAAGGAAGGAAGGAAGGAAGGAAGGAAGGAAGGAAGGAAGGAAGGAGGAGAAAGAAAAGAAAAAGAAAAAAGGAAAGCATCTTTTAATGCTAGTAGATTTAAAGAGAGAAGGGGTACTGCTCTAGCACTTCTCTAAAGAAACTCTCATTAGCTTCAGCAGAAGTTTTTTTGCAGCACTCCCTCTAGACTTATTTGAGACCAGAAAAATTTGACTTCATCATTTCTCCATAACCAGAACCCTTGTTCACACTCCCCACCCCCACAAAATTATATGTATTTGACATCCAGAGCATGTATCAATGCAGTGCCCTCTTTCCCAGTGTTTGGATTCTGTTTCCTAAAAAATACCAAGTACATTTTGCATTGAGGGACACATGCAAGAGTAGACACAGCTCTAGGTGTCCCCAGGAAAACACAATCTCCAACACTAATTTTACCCCACTCAGAAGGACGTTGCACAGGTATTACTGCAGTTACCAAGGGAAGAATTAATAGCAGCTTTGTCTGTGCCCAGAGAAGCACATGAAAGCCTCTCCAGTTTATTCCCAACATCTAATCCATCAGGAAACTGTCAGAAAGATAAATTGGAGCTAAGCTTACTTTTGTTAATAATGTAACAATTTTGAAAGTGCAGCTTTAATCAGGAGGAAAATTTTCCAGAATTTGACAACCTTTTCCATTCCCTCTAGTATAGACTCTATCGCTTTTTTTTTTCAAAACTGTCTAATGCTGTTTCTTAGGTGGTGTTCAATAGAAACCAGTCTATAATGCAATGCACTCTCTTTATGTGATGTTTAGATATGAGATTGATCTCCGTGGACACCCTGGCATTCTGAAAGTAGGATTATTGGATTTTGTGGCTTTCTCAGATGTCGAAGATCTTTAAACAGTGTCTTGCAAAGTTGCTACATCTCGCCTGTGTGTGAAACACTCATGAACTCATCAAAGAAGGTAGTCTCCATGTTAATTAGACGAGGTTGGCAAAGGGGAGCTGGGAGTCGACAGCCCCTCACCACTGAGTTAAATGCTAGGACCCAGTTCATTTTTATACCTTGAAAAGAAAAATGAGTTCACTCGTCTCCAGATCAATAGGGCCTGAACAGAAAGATTGCTGACAGAGGGTGGAATTCAGATTTCAGAAAGCAGGGAGGACAAAAGAGATGGTTGTTACAGAAGTTTGGTTACCAAATTACACCTAGACGTCTCGAGATCTTAAAAGCTTTCGACTTTGGCTGAATCAGAGAGGAGTAGTAAAATGGCAGGTTGGCCTCATGGATTGCCAATCACATTTACGGAAAACAGTAATTAGGACACGGTGTATTTCCTCTAGCTTTAAAGGTGCCACACATAGCCGCCATGAAAGAAACCCTACTATAGCTACTGTGGTCCACTCCTACCCTTGTTTTGTTCACTCTTGTAATCACTAGCCAGTGTCAGATGTCTGCCATGCGAGCAGAATGGATATTACTCCATAGAAAACAGCACCCATTCTTCAGCAGCCCAACCACCTGGAAACTGACACTCCACAAACCAGACTGTGGATTTTGCCACTACCATCAAATAGTGGCTCTCCTTTTCAGATTTGTAGCCAATGGATTATATATCAACCAATCCTTAAATGCATACATGAATAAGAATGTTTTCTCATTTTGAATTTTTCTTTCCATTTTTTAAATTGCTGTCAATATTTGTATTCACAGGTTTACATGCAAATACAGTATAAAGTTATATCTGAAGTGGCACAAAATTTCATGGCCTTATTTCCCATCTACATATATATTGCACATGTTTATTGACCATTTTCTTATTTTCTTGGCTCTGAGGATAGGTGAGATCTTTGAGATGATTTAACTGATCTTAGCCATGTATTGATGCTGGAGGGGTTTCTTTAAAACACAACCACACTGGCAAGACACGGTGGCCCATGCCTGTAATCGTAGCACTGTGGGAGGCCAAGGAGGGTGGATCATGAGGTCAAGAGTTAGAGACCAGCCTGGCCAACATGGTGAAACCAAGTCTCTACTAAAGATACAAAAATTAGCTGGAGTGGTGGTGTGTGCCTGTAATCCCAGCTACTTGGGAGGCTGAGACATGAAAATCACTTGAATCAGGGAGTCGGAGGTTGCAGTGAGCTGAGATTGTGCCACCATACTCCAGCCTGATGACAGAGTGAGAGTCTGTCTCAAAAAAAAAAAAAAAAAAAGAAAACCAGAAACAAAACCAAAAAGATGCACAGGGCACATATCTTCTGCTCAGATGTACACAAGGGTCTTGTGACATTGGAATGGTGGTTGTCCATATGGGATGGGTTGGATGAGATCAGTCACTGGGCACAGATTACTATGGCTCCTGTTAGCCTGTCAATCAACAACATGCTGGCTGTGTCAAAGAGGTTCATCCACTGAGATGGCAGCCACTGTTTATCTCAGGGAAGACTATATTGTCTTATGCCCGACTCAGCAGTGGCTGAGGACTCTGCAGATATGAAGATGTCCCATCTGTCCTCCAAGTGTAAACCACAGACAGGTGCTCCTTGAGATGCAGTGGCTGGGGAGGCCCTGGATGGCACTCTGCTCTGTCCCACATGCTCACCAGCTCACCAGCCTCTCTCCTTCTCTACTTCCCTGTTGTATTAGTCTGTTCTCAGACTGCTATAAAGAACTACCTGAGACTGGGTAATTTATGAAGAAAAGATGTTTAATTGACTCACAGTTCCACAGGCTATACAGCAACCATGGCTGGGAAGCCTCTGGAAACTTACAATCACAGTGGAAGGGTGAAGGGGAAGCAAATACGTTTTCACATGATGGCAGGAGAGAATGAAGGGGAAGGTGCTACACATTTTCAAATAACCAGGTCTCATGAGAACTCACTCACTATCACAGGAATAGAAAGGGGGAAATCCACCCCCATGATCCAGTTGCCTCCCACCAGGTCCCTCCCCTAACATTAGGAATTACAATATGACCAGGGATGTGGGGGGTGAGGAAACACAGCCAAGCCATATCACCTGTCAACCTTCCCTTCCCAAAGTCCAGGGTTTTCTTCTGTTCTTGAGGATGGGAAAATTTACTTATTAGGCTCTTCCAGATGTCTGCCCAAATCTATGCTCATGAGTCTTTCCCTTGCCCTGAATCTCAGACTTCTCTATGTTGTAATTGGATCATCTTTTCCTTGAGCAGTGAACTCATCGAGCCTTCATGACTGAATAGGAAAAGGTCCAGAAAAGAGAAGAAAATGTTCCATGTGTCCTCAAGCACATTCCTTTCATCCTTAAAATGTCATGGCATTCCATAAAATGCATCAGGACTTCTAGAGACTGTGGCTCCTGATCATGCTTCAAATGTCAGGAATAGAGTCTCAGGACAATGCTTCTTTAGCTAGAAGATGGAAGATACAACTGGGCCATTAAGACCTGTGTGGGTGAGATGGGGTTTTGGGACACCAAAATTGGAGTAACAAAGGAACAAGGAGCTATAACAGGTGATGCTGAATCCCATCCCCATCTCACACACACACACACACAAACACACACACACATACACAAGCAGACACAAAGACACAACATGTGAGCTTCATCTCAACATATGGTAATTGTCTATACGTGACTATACATAAGCCATCATGATTTGTTTCTAGGTAAGAGGAAAGACCAAAAGTTCTGTGTCACAATGTGAAAAATAGTCGGTTTCAGATGAAAAGTTCTGCAACCAAGACTTACTTCTTCTTCAGAAACTCTAAGATCTTGGACAAATCCTCTATTATTTCTGAATCTTAGTTTTCTCATCTGTTAAATGGAGATAATAATCTGTCTTTCCCACTGATCTTGCAGAGTTGAGAACTTTACATGAACTCAAAAACACAGAAGTGTTTTTAAAGCTGTAACATGTCATCCTCTCTCCAAGGCTCTGGGATGGGAGCAACTATTAAAATAATCAATGACTTTGGGGAAAGAGAATGGACGAAGAAGGGAGTTGATCTACTTGTGTGTGAATCTAAAGGAATCTAAAGGAAATGTAGCTCATTTCCCCATCCTGGGTTTCCCCTGATGGACCCATATCTCCCAGCCAATCTCCACACTTACAGGAATCCAGCTCTGAGTTAGGAGAGTGGGGAAAGGGTGGTGCTCCCTCAAAGCCCACCCAGAACCCACTTCCTAGAAGGAAATTTAAAAATAAATTTAAACCTGCTCCGTGGGTGTTTTTTGGCACCGTCTGGTTCCTAGTGGGTAGAATTCAGACTGAGTTAGGTAGCAAATGTCTCAATTTTCTGTGCACATCCTAGAGCAGTGCTTTTTAACTGTGGTTCACAGACTGCCTGCAGAAGCATTAATGCAGTTGTTAAAAATGCAGCATCCTTGGCTCCTCACAAATTGTGGAATTAGACTACAAGATTATGGCCCAGAGATCAACCTTTAAGTGGCTATGACACTAAAATGAAGAGACAGTAAGTATGAGTCTGGATTATCATACTGATCCTCATAATGACTCAAATTAATTAAACTTCTCTTTATGTGTGGGACAGTATCCTAAGTGTTGTGTGCTATTAATGTGTTCACACCCATAATAGACCTATAAAGTAATGATTGTTACTATCTCCAGTTTACAGATTAAAAAAATGGAGCTCATGGGGACAGGTGACTTCCCAAAGGTCATACAGGGAGTAAGTGCCATAGCTAAGGTTTATACTCAGATTTGGGGCTTTCCAGTTCACTTACACCCAGTCACACCTACAGACAACATAAAACAGAAAATACACGAATATACGAGGTTCCTCTCCGCTGACAGGATAGATTTCTCACATCATACTGAGGCAAAACCAGCAGCTCCCAGAGCAAAGATGGCTCTTGGTGCCCAAACAGTCTGCAGAACCAGCCAGTCCCTCTCTCTTTCATTTCATTATGTTTTGCTTCTAGAGATGCATTTGTGATGTTTAATTTATACTCCCTGATCATAAAGTGATTGCATCACTAAAAAGGCTGTGATGTTGATTTATGCTATAGCTGCCTGTGTCTGTTAATTAGAGAAATATCATTTGGCTTCCTACAGAAGAAAAACAATAAATTATAGAGGATGAGGGAGGGGCAACCATCCCCCAAACCTATGCCGGTTACTCCTCTTGAATCATATTTATGATCCTAACCAATTTTATTCCATTTACACCAATAATCTTCAGGAAAAAACTGTAACTTGGGCTGAGGGGGAAATAATAGTAGGAAAAAAAGGTGGGAATATAAATGCAGAAATAATCTCTCTTTGCATATTGGTGCATATGAACACTAGGACACAAAACTGTGATGCAGGAGTATAAGTCAGCTCATGCCAAGTGTTTTTCCTAAGACACCACCCTCCCCACCCCATTTCCAACCTGAACACCACTGTCTCCAAGGTAGGATGCTCTCCAGCAAAGCCAACAAATAAACAATTTACAAGTTGATAGGAGTTAGTTGCCTCTTACAATCAGTGACCTAATATTTCCTGTGCAGTGGACTGTGTATCTGAACGAGGGCTGCTTTTTTATCGAACAACTGTTATCGATCTCATAAAAGAGATGAAGGGAAGTACAAAGAAATACATTTCTATTCATTAATTAATTTACTTAATCATTCACACATTCAGTAAGCATTAATACATGCCTATTACATTGCAGGCCATGAGGACACATTGGGCACACAAATGATCACAATTCCATACCTCATGGAGTTTACTCTCTAATGGGAGTAGTAACATCCATCAGCTATCAAACAGATCACTAAGAAATTGCAGCTATGCTGCATGCTATAAAGGAGAGAGACAAGGGATCATGAAAACCTTCCATGAATAAATATTTGACTTAAATCTTAAGGCTGAAACTTGGCTGAGACATAGGGGAAAAGCATTTCAGAAAGAAGGAACAGCATATTCGAAAGCTAGCGAAGGGAAGGAGCACAGTGAAATCAAGACCAAAAGATGTGCAATGTCACCACAGTGGACAGTGCAGAGGGACGCATAGTGGGAGATGGGGCTGCAGAGGCTGAAGCCAGACCACACAAGGTCCTTAGGCCCTGATATAGAGGTAACTTTTATTCCAAGAGCAGTGGGAAGCCACTTTAGAGCTTTAAACTCAGGCAGCGGGTGTATGATCAGATTTGCATTTTGAAAAGGTCATTGTTTAAGCTTTGAAAAGACTTAGAGTTTTCTGTGATCAAAAAGGCTGCAAAATTTGAGCTAGGTAGGCAGCTCCTGTATGGAGGTGGGACATCATGGAATATGATGGCACATGGCTAACCAGGGCTCTAACATTTCTTGTAGAAAGAAAACCATCTTCTTCCCAGCCTCTCCATCCTGGGATCATCCATCCACTGGTACCCATGAATATCCATGCCTGGAAGCTATTGTCTTGTAACTGTCAGAAGTGGCGGTAGAAAAGGGAGGAAGATTAATCGAAGGGATGACAGAGCATCTGCTCCCTGCCTAGCTCCTGCACCTAGATTTGAGCTCCTGTTATGACAATGATGAGGACGAGAAGGGGACAGAGAAGAGGCTTGTGAAACCTGCTCCTTCTGATCCTTTCCTCACAAAAGCTTCATGGACCACTGTTTATTTCCACCATGAACTAATCCAATGCATTTATTCACTTCTTTATTTGTCTTCCACTAGAATGAGACCAGATGTCTTTCCTTTGTTCTATTTATCTTTATAACATAGCCTAGTCCTTGCCACATAGTAGCATTTGTGCCATGGATGAACAGTGAACAAGTGAGTTATGGCTTTAGCAGCATTAGGAGACATTAACTATTCTGAGAACATACAAAAGTACACTAAAAGAAAAGTATAAAGAATTTAGGGAGGCCAGGCACAATGACTCTTGCCTGTAATCCCAGTACTTTGGGAGGCTGATGTGGAAGGATCACTTGAGCCCAAGAGTTTGAGGCCAGCCTAGACAACATGGTGAAACCCCATCTCTACAAAAAAAAAAAAAATTGCAAAAATTAGCCGGGTGTGGTGGTGCACACCTGTAGTCCCAACCACCTGGGAGGTTGAGATGGGAAGCTCTCTTGAGCCCAGAGGGCAGAGGCTGCAGTGAGCCAAGGTTGTGCCACTGCACTTCTGCCTGAATGACAGAGCAAGACCCTGTCTCAAAAAATAGAAGTTAGCTTAAGGAAGATAAACAGTGAGGGGTACTTTTATTGTTGGGTGGTCAGGGAAGCTTTTCTTGTGGTATTTGAGTACAGACCTGAAGAGAGTGAGATGTACTATAAAGATATCTAGGGAAAGAACATCCCCGGCAGAGGAAGGGGCAAGGACAAAAAATAACAAAGAATTGCTAGAATTCAGGAATGAGTCATGGTTGACTCCCACAGCTGGAATCAAACTCGTGGTTGAGTTTGTCTTGCCTGAGACTTTGGAAGAATGGAATTGTCATTCTCTAAGGTGAAGACGCTGGACACAGAGTTAGGCGGGGTCTCCCAGGCACCATCAGCAGGAGCCACTGTAGGACACCCTCAAGTGGCCTCACAGATAGGATTTCAGGAAAGGGAAGCCGGAAAAAGAAAGAGAAATGGCAAATGTCAGGTAGGATGTCGCTACCAGAGTGAATGTCATCAAGGGTCATGGGCCACGCCCATCATGGGGGCAATGTGGGAAAGCCTGTTGTACAAGAGGAAGACACTGGGGTAAAGCCTTTTTTTTTAATACCATCTATAAGCCAAGCAGAAAGGCCTCAGAGGAAACCAATCCTGCTGACACCTTGATCTTGAACTTCTATTCCCCAGAACTGTGAGGAAATGAATTTCTGTCGCTTAAGTCACCCAGTCTGTGCTACTTTGTTATGGCAGCCCTAGTGAACTGCCACCCTCATGCCCTAAGATGCCTGAGAGTGAGATGATTGCAGAAGTTTTGTTTGCTAATGTTATGTAATGTTGTGAAAGTCTTGGTGTCCTTTTATCAGGGGCTGAAACCCACTTGACTTCGAAGGACTCCTTTTTCCAGAAAGATTCTTCAACCTCATTTCTCTTCTTTATCACCTTTGGATGCCCATGAAGCCTACAATGATTCTAGATCAGAGACACACATAAAAATGACTTTGTTAAATTGTACTCAACAAATATTTCTATGCTGGTTCTGCCTCTGAGCTCCTGAATTGGAACCTCAGGAATCCTAGGTGGGGAAAGACACATTCAAGAAAAAGATGAGATATAACTGGAGGGACCACAGATAAGCATGTGGCACCTACTTTGAAACATACAACTAGGTCTTAATGTGCCACAGTTTTATATTGTTCACTCTTTCACTCCAGAAATTCAATCTGCATTTCTCGTCAGTCTTAAGACACATGAGAACCCTTTGCTCTGCTTCCTTGGATAGTGCCTGGTGATTTGTATACAATAGATGATTAATAATTACGTAATCATTGCTGAAACACATAAATACTGTATCCTATTATATCTGAACCTGGAAGCTTGTTCTCTCACTTTTTATAGAACATTTTGCATCTGATCCTTTTACACAATTGTATTATATTGTTTGTTAAATTGAACAAAATGGAAGCATTGGACGTTGTGGGAGATTGTTGTTTGGGTGGCTTCCAGTGGAGCCAGCCTCCTGGTATTAATACCATGGGGTAGCCTCTTTCCAGGATGACTCCAGTTTGGTCGTGTGATCAGCTCTGGTCAATGGGACAATAACAGGTCCCATGCAAACAGAGTCTTGTAAGCTCGGGGAACGCCATAGGATCATGTGAGTCACAGATATGATTTTCAAATTTTTAGCAGCCACATTGGAAAAATAAGCCAATAAGATTAATGGTATGCTTTATTTAACAAAAAAAAAATTCAAAATGTAAGCAAGGTTTTTTTTTAAGTGTTAGTGATATTGTATCTGTTAATTCTTCAGACTGTGTTTTTAAACTCTGGTATGTGTTTTTCAGGTAAATCACATCTCAATTCAGACCAACCACATTCTAAATGCTCTATTGTCATATGTAGCTTGTGCCTAGTGTCTGGGGAAGTACAGGCTTAAGCTTAGGACTTGTCTTCCTAGAACTCTTGCTTTTAAGATTCTCCCCCTGGCAACCTACCTGCCATGCTGTGAGAAACTCAGCTCAGGCACATGAAGCGACCTCAGTGAAGGAGAAACAACACATGGCCACTAGTCCCAGCTGAGCTCCTTGCTGGCAGCCAGCATGCCAACCTCCCAGCCATATGAGGAAGTCATCTTGAAAACAGATTCATCCACATTGAAGTCATCCCAGCTGATGCTACATGGACCAGAGATGAACTCTGCCCAAATTGGAGAATTTGGAACAAATAGTTGTAGCTGTTTTAAGCCATCAAATTATGTGATGATTTGTTAAGTAGTAATAGATGATGAAAATTAGAGTTATCAAGGATACCAGTCAAAGAAGTATTAATGATTTTCTTTTCTCCCTCAGGCATTCATTCATTTTTATCTCACCTATCCAGCATGCTCAATTGGAGTTGAAGTAAGACAGAAAAGGAGCAAAAGTCTAGGTCACCATCTGTTAGGAATTTACAGGTGAGTTCAGTAGGCACTACACTTTGTGGATGGAGAATTAGCTCAGGCTCACAGATGCTGGGTTCCAATCCTGGCTTCACCACTGACTTGCAATATGATTTTAGCCAACTCAGTTCCTCTCTCTGACCAATTTTATTGCTATAACCTTTCTAAGAAATAAAATATGAGGGTTAAAGGAGACTATAAATGTGAAAGAAATGATAGAAAAAATAATCAAAACTAATAGAGGATGTCCTGCCCTTTTTGCATTTTGTATGTTTTGGGATTCAACGAATGATGTTAAATAATCAAATGAATGAATAAACAAACAAATGAATGAGGAAGGTATCATACCACATGAAAAAAAAATTGTGGTTAGTCATAAGGATTCCTGCTGCGTTGATAGCAGAAACAGTTGAAACGATGAGGAGAAGGTGGACGAGGAGGATGAAGATGGCTGGTATTCTGCGAGCACCTACCATATCCCAAGAAGCAGGCAAAATCATGAGTGTATTTTTGTGTACACTCATTTGTACTATGACTGAAGCAATGCAAAATGCCTCTGAAGTAAGCACAGTTAGGCTGAGTCCCTTGACAAAGAGGCTGAAAGCTGAGTCAATTAGATAGAAGACCTAGTGTTCGATAGACCAGTAGGGTGGTTGAAGTTTACATAATCTATGTACTTTCAAAATAGCTAGAAGGAAATAATTTGAATGTTTCTAGCACAAAGAAAAGCCAAATATTTAAGATGATGGATATCCAATTACACCAATTTGATCTTTGTAAGTTATATGAATGTATTAAATTATCACATGTATCCTGAAAATAGATACATCAATTATGTATCAATAAGACATTAAAAAATAAAGAAACAAATGCATGAGTCATCATCAAAGGGAAAAATTATTATCTAGGTTTATTCAAGCTTAAGAAAGGAGAGAGAAACTCAGAAGCAGAAAAGTGATGAGGGTGTTGGCTGCTGTTAAAAAGGCCCCATTCAGTAACTAAGTGAAAAGAAAATGGCAAAGGGAAGGATGGAAACAGGAAACAGTATGACTCTTGTATAATGTCTTGAGGAGGAAAAGAGGGAAGAGTAGAAAGAATGATGGGTAAAGACAGGGAACACATAAGAGAAAAAGAAAGTGAAAGGGAGGGAGAAATCCTAAGACTAGTGATGGGTCTAGCACCAATAGCACCAAGCATCACCAGCAAAGCCAGCTTCATGAGGGTGTGACCGACGCATAAGACCCCGTGCTTAGAAGAGATCTGTGTTTAGTTTCATGTCCTGCTGTCATAGTCTTGAAAATCAGAATTTTTTTATCAAGGACTCTTGAAAATCAGAATTTTTTATCAAGGGGTCCTACATTTTCATTTTGCACTGGGCCCACAAATTCTTACATGCAGTCCTAGTACTGCAGTATTCACGCACTGAGTTTTTATTATGAAGCACCATGGAGATCATTATGCACACATGATCTCATTTCCAGGAGGCTATGAATGAACCCCAGTGCTGTGAGCACAGACAGGAAGAATCCAGGAGGTGATGGTGAGAAAGACACTGGACCTCAGTGGCTGAGAGGCCGTGAGGACAGAAGGAAAGAATCACAGGCAATCCCCACTGGGTGGTCCTCTCTTCTCCAGGGAGCCACCCAGTGACCACAAAGAGAAAGGTATGTTCTCATCTACAGTGATCATGTTACAGAAGGTGCCCTTAGCAGCAGAGTTGTGTCTCAATGGCCATATCACTAGTTGACAATTCTTCTTTCCTGCTCTAGATTTTGCACCTGCCCTACTAAGCCTGTTATTTAATATACAGAAAATGCCATGATATCATTTATTCACCCATTCATTTACTTCTTTTACATTTTATGAACACTCAGGAAATTCCAGACGTCATGCTGATCTTAAGAAAGAAGGAAAAGTAAGTTCATGCCCCCGCTTCATGACCTTGGAAGTATAAGAAGCATCAGAAAGTATCACGCAAGAAAGTGTTAAGTGCTGGTACCTTGGAGGAGTTACCCTAAAGACCAAGAGGCCCTCTGAATTGGCCCCAAATGGTAAGTGAGTGGTGGAAAATTGGGGCTTGACTTCTAACCTCAGTCTCTTTATTTACTCTGCAAGAATCTCTGCTTCTAGGGCATCTCAAAAAATAGCCTCCCTTGATAGCAGCATGTGCCCCCTTATTCTTTGCTGCAAGTGCCAAATTGCAGCATCTTTTCCTCAAACCTCTAGACACACTGCATGGGAAGCCTCAGCTGAGCAAACATACACACATAGACTCTCCGCGGTTCAGTAGATGTGGGGATAGGATGTGGCGTGAAATGAGAATGAAGTGTAAATTCCGGCACGGTTGGAAGGAATCTCATACCATAAAACCCAAGCACAACACAATCAATATGGCAGCTCTCCACCTCACCATTCTAGAACCAGTTGAACCAGGAACAAGTTAAGTCCCTTGTTGAAAAAGAAAAAAATCAAGTCAAAACAAAACAGACCATTTCATCCTTCAAGCAGCATTCCTAGAAGTTGTGGTAAGAGGCTTCATGAAAGTGCCGGCCACTCCACCTTCTACCTTCCCCACTCCCTAAGCTTTCATAAACACTTACCATTTCATAAAAGTTACAGTTTTACACATGATTTCTAAGCTGCCAAAAACGTACAGTGTGCACAGCCCCGCCTGTTCCAACATGTTTTATAAACATAACAAGCTGTAGCAGCCACCCCAGATGTTTTTACAACTTATTTTTTTTCATAATTTAAAATCTGTTCAACCTGATGTTTTTTGCTCTGTGTGCATTTCAACTGTAAAAAAGGAAACTGAAATATTATTCATGTGGTGCTATGCTGTTACACCTAATTTCTTCTCAAGTTCACACTAAACTGAAACGTCTCTAGGAACCTTAAAAAAGGCAACAGCCGAGAAAGTGAGGAAATATGTCAAGCACTTGTAAATAAACAGCTGGCTCCCAACATATGGATTTTCCTCTATATTTTTCAGGTGCCACAATCTCCCGCCGTATCTGCCAGCCCTGCAGCATGCGGCATAATTCAACTGTAATTGATAATGTAAAGGCAGATGGAGAGGACTGTCAGCTCCTCCCTTGGATCTCTGGGGACGCTGCAGAAATCAAAGCAGATGGCCCAATTGCATCTTCTTTATGTGTTGCTGTAAGCTCCTCTGCCTGCAAGATAATGGATCATTACAGCCTGCTGTGTACAAACACCAATATGCTTTTAAATCTGGTTCTCAAGCTTATGAAAAAGCACTATATTTCATATTAATTTGTGAAGCTGCACTTAACAAGGTCCACTGTTGTTAATTTACGATTTGGAAGGGCAGGAGAGAGAAATTCCCATGGAGAGCTCTCCTCTGCCTTCTCCCCTCCCCCCATCCTGGCTCTCTCTGCCTCCCCCAGCCCTTCCTCCCATTCGGCAAGCAGTGGTCAGCTGAAGAGAACACAATATCCAGATCTGCTGCTCTGATATTTAATTGATGCATTGGATTCTGACAGTCAGGTTTGCTGAACATGCCACTGGGGAGGAGGTTGGGTTTTAATCTCCCATCAATGGTATGGATACTGGAAAGGAGAAAGTCTCAGAATCATTCTTTCCACATTGTTTCTTGCCTCCTCCTCCTGCTTCTCTAATGAGAAAAAAGAAGGCAAGGGAAGCAGGAAACTCAATGTCCAACCTGCTCTATCACAACTTTTATGGGGAAGTGTTCATAGCAAAACTGCAAAATTGAAAAGATTTTCAATGGTACACACACATCTTCTTCCAAGAGACCTTCTCTTTTCTCCATTGACAAATATATTAAGCCCCTACTATGTGCCAAAAAATATTCTGAGTTCAGAGGAGACCAAGGGGAAATAATACGAATGAATACCTCTGGCTCTAGTAGCTTGTGACTGTAGCTACTTCAGCTGAAAGCTTGAAAATAATGTGAGAGAGGTGCTTGATTGTGCTCATCCCAGGCTGCTGTAGGAACATAGAAGCAGAACAAAAAAAAAACTTTAAAGTATGACCTACGGGATGAGCAGGACTTGGGCCAGGTAATGAAATACACAAAAGATATTGAGGCATTGTAGATTTTACACTGCATGATGGAGAACTTTTGAGAAATCTTGATTTGGAATGTAAAAGAATTGCATTCTTCCATTCTTGGCCCAGAGCCTACCTTGCCCTCCTTTTTCCCAGTCTAACAGAGTCTTGAAGCCTGTTGCACATGAGATGCTGGTAACTAGAGGCTTAAAGAAGGGATTGCAGCTGGGCACAGTAGCTCGCACCTGTAATCCCAACACTTTGGGAGGCTGACGTGGGAGGATGGCTTGAGCTCAAGAGTTCCAGACCAGAGTGGGCAACACGAGGAGAGCCTGTCTCTACAAAAAATGAAAACTTAGCCAAGTGTGATGGTGTGTGCCCATAGTTCCAGCTACTTGTGAAGCTGAGGTGAGAGGATCACTTGAGCCCAGGACGTTGACACTGCAGTGAGCTGTGATTGCATCATTGCACTTTAGCCTGGGAGACAGAGCAAGATCCTGTCTCCAAAAAAAAAAAAACAAAGGTGGGGTGGGTTGCACCTTCAATGCCTCCAAAGATCCAGCATGTAAAATTGGGTGTAGTTGCCCAACTGTGCCATAAAAGGGATGAGTTGGGAGTCAGAGAACTGGAGAGGCAGGCTATGTAGACCAAAGGAAACCCCTCTGCTGGCAAGAATAGAAGAGGTCACCAGGTTGTAGTTCTTGCATTTGGTCACTAAAACTAATTAGTAGCTAGGGATGAGGAGAGAAAAAGAGGTTAGTTAATAGATACAACAATACAGTTAACTAGAAGGAATAAGATCTAGTCTTTGGTAGCACCATAGGGTGAGTATTACTAGCAATAATTTAATGTATATTTTAAAATAGCCAGAAGAGCAGATTTGAAATGTTCTCAATACAACGAAATGATAAATGTTTGAGGTGATGGATGTCACAATTATGCAGATTTGATTATTGTATTTTGTATGCTTGTGTCAAAATATTACACACACCCCCATAGAAATGAACAACTACTATGTGCATGAAAATAAATGAAAAATAAAGTTATCTAAATAATAAAAGCTAGAAAAGCCTAAGTACTTCACATACATCACTTAAGTTTTTTCTCGTGAAGCAACCCAAAGTTCCCCCAAACCACAGAACAGTGCCATTGGCTTGCATAGCTCCCTGTAGATCTGCCCCCTTCCAGCCAACTATGAGCAAGGGGAGAAACAGGAGCAACAGAGCAAGTGGATGCTTCCTGACTCCAAGGTTGTGCCAATGCCTCTCTTCACCCAGACTTCAGAAATCAGCGTGTGTGCTGTCAGGTTTTGCTCTCACAATTTAAGATAATAATATTAATAATAGAAACAATGAAATTTAAAAATGGAGAGATATTAGCTCTAAAGCTGGATTTCCAGCTTCTCCTAATATTTGAGAAGATCTGACAAGCTCAAGATGTATGATCATGTGGCAAGCCTCACCAGGAGCCAAGTACCACCAAGGCCCATCCATCGTGGTGGCTGTGTACGCCATGGCCAAAGGCAGAAACCACCAGTTAGGGAGGCTTATTCATGCAGAACAAATAATTCCCATTTCACCTTCTTTCCATGTGAAATTACAACTTTCTGAAAAACAAGGCAACTTCGGTCTTACCAGGCAAGAACTTTTTCATTAGCTTTCTGATGGTCAATACTATCCATCTTATTTCTCTCATAGGCAAATAACTAAAAGAAAACAGAACTACATGTGGTAGCCCCTAAATGTGTTTTTTCTTACTGACATGAATTACACAGTAATCATAAATGAGGCATGATGTTCATGTTCATTTCTTCATTTGCTAGTTAGTTATAATAGTTAAATAGCTAAACTAGTTCATAGTTTATCACTGAACAAGCTTAAGCCATGATTGTGTTGAGTTGACTGAAGACAAGAGACTGTTAAGTCTCCCAGAATCACAGCAGTAGAAAAAGACATGAAGCAATCCCCTCAAATGAACTGAACAACTGTAGGAACAATTAGTCTTAATAGTTAAGATTCCCAAGACTTCCTCTCTCATTTTTTTGTCAAAGCTCTGAAAATTTTTTAGTTTTCAAAATAAGAAAAACTGCAGTTGTGCATGTACATGTTGGTACTAACTGATTCTATGTTCTTTAAATATAACGGTGACAGTGATTGGGATAAATCTCTTCATCTCTTTTTCTGTATTTGTGAAAAAGGATAGAGCCAGAGACAGGTCTATGTGCACAAGGCATTCTATTAATTTCTTTGGGTCTCAAAATGTATTCATTCACTCACCCATTAATTCATTCAACTCACATCTACAAAATGCCCACTATGAGCCAGTTTCCTTCCAGTTCATCTATTTCTTCAATGATGAATGAAATTTATCTGATTTTAATGCAGGTTAATTGATAGGCAGACATTTTATTCATTCCCCCTTCCTCCCCTTTCTATGTTCTGTATTTGCAAGATAGGAAGCCCTATATACCCATCCACCTGATGCAGTGGGGAAGAGAGGCCAGTCTAAATGGGGCTCAGGAAAAGCACTGGAAGCACTGTCTGCAAACAGATTTGGAAATCTCTCCTCTGTAGCGTCTTCTCACAGAATAATGAGGGGAAACCAACCAGTCATCCAGTCACTGCGTCACAAGGCTGAGCTTGCTTGCCTGTCTTCCACACTGGTCTGCCAATCACTGCATCACAAAGCTTAGCTTTCCTGCCTGTCTTCCACACTAGTCTGTATGTTCTTCAAGGTCCATGTGGCAACATGCAGTAAGCATGGCCTTTTGGGTCTGATAGACTTGAGTTTATATCTTGGGTTTGTACTTACTTGCCGTGTCATCTTAGGGTGATTACTCAATCTCTCTAAATCTCTAATCATTCATTGAGTAAAATACAGTAATAATTACATCATAGTTATTTCTAATGAAACAAAAAATAACGTTGGTAATATCACAATATAGGACACATAGTAGGTGTAATTTGGGATCATTCCCATGTCTCCATAGCCAACATCTCATTTGTCCAAGGCCCCAACATACATACTACTCAGAGAATATGTTTTGAACTTAAAGAAGTCTTTTCCTGTCTAGCCCACCATTTGGACTGGCCTCCTTTCAGTTGGAATTAAAAATGCTCGTTCTTACCACTTTTATATCCCTTAGTGTCTCTAATGCCCCTCCCTAGGCATAAGGACCATGGCCAGTTTTTCCTCCTGAAACACAAAGATTGTCACACCAGAAAATATAAAGCACAAGAGATCCAGGTCTGGTGTTTTGGGTCTTAGTTTGCAACTTGGAGGTATAACTTCTCTGAGAGAAAAGACAAACCTTAAATTATGTCATCATTTGCACCAAAAGTGGGGTGATTTCAAGTTGCCTTAGCTAGAGATCTCCTGGGGTTGAGGTTGGAGCTACAGGTCCCTGCACAGAGCTGGTTGTTGAGACTTTGCAGCTCAGTTGCTCCTGCATCCTCAGGATGAAGCAAGCTTGGAGATTCACACTCATACTGCACAAAATAACTCGGAATGCTTTGTGAAATTAGTACATGTTTATTAGAGCTTGGAAGGGCCTTAAAATTCCAAAACCACTCTGCCAGAAAGAACATGTACATGGATGAGGAGTATCTCATTTCTTTCCAAAACTGTCCCTCACTTTCCCTACCTATCTACCAAATGTTATTGTCCTTGCCCCAACCCCCAGGAATGTTTTGAAGTTAAATTGAATGACATACATGAGAAAGAGCTGTAAAACACATCATGCATACAATTGCTCCATTATTACTGATTAGGCAATCAGGTAGCATTTCAAAGAACATGGGTTTCAGGGTAAGATAAAATCAGGTCAGAAAATGTGGATAACTACCTTATAGGAAAGAAATTTGCAGTGTTTCGCATCATCCTGGGCAAATAGTATATGTATGTTGACTGATAATAAGAATAAAAACAGGATGGGCTTGGTGGCTCATTGGGTGAGTTGGCTTATGCCTGTAAGCCCAGCACTTTGGGAGACAAAGGCAGGTGGATCACCTGAGGTCAGGAGTTTGAGACCAGCCTAGCCAACATGGTGAAATCCACATCTACACTAAAAATACAAAAATTAGCCAGATGTGGTGGTGGGTGCCTATAATCCCAGCTACTTGGTATGCTGAGGCGGGAGAATCACTTGAACCTGGGAGGCGGAGGTTGCAGTGAACCCAGATTGCACCACTGCACTTCAGCCTGGGCAACTAGAAGAAACTCCATCACAAAACAAACAAACAAACAAAAAGCATAAAAACAATAATATAATACAATAGTAGCAATAGTTAACACACATTGAACATTTTCCATGTTTCAGGTATGGTATTAAATCCTTTGCATGTTTATCCCATTTATTCCTTGCAACAACCTGGAAACTGATGCTATTACTATTCCCACTTTAAAGATTAGAAAGCAGAGGCCTAGAAAGATGAAATAATCTGCCCAGATTCAAACTGAATGAACTGATTGCAGCCCTGAGTTCAGAAGCAAGATATTTCCACGAGAACTAAATTTATCATTATCATTATTAGAGCTAGGATGTTGCTTCCAAGTCCAAACCCTGTGCCCTGCACTTATCCCTTTTGCGATAAATATTATGATGCCAAATCATTCCAATTTTTCTTGAGTGATTCTGATGTTGGGAACCTCACTACTTGCAACTGCTCTGTTCAGGATCAAAACTCCATGACCCTAACATTCCTTAAAGAACTATAGAGGTGTGTGACCTTAGAAATATCTAAGAACAAGAAAGGACTGAGGAAAAGTTGCAGATTAAAAGAGAGTGAGAAAAAAACAGCAACCAAATGCAATGTGGGACACTGAATTTCATCCTAGACCAAAAAAAAAAAAAGAACATTATGGAAAGACTGGTGAGATTCAAATAAGGCCTATCATCTAGTGAAGAGTATTGTACCAATGTTAATTTCCTGCTTTTGATCATTTTGCAGTCATTATGGAAGATGTCAACATGAAGGAAACCTGGGTGAGAGGTATATAGAAACTCTATAGTTTTGCAACTTTTCTGTATGTCTAAAATTAGTTCAAACTAAAAAGTTTAAAATATATATCCAGGAAACAAAGGAAATTTGAGCAAATAATAAGAGGAGAGGTTTATGTATTTATTGATTTTTCCAAAAGGAGAGGAGACCCGTAAGACAGCATTCCTGGGGTTTTGTTCTGCCCAAAACTTACATCAGAAGGAAGCAAAGACGTATTGGCACGCCCGCCTGTGGGCTTCCTGGCTGGGGGATGTGATTGTTCCTGGACATCAGAGGATCCTCTCCCCATGCTCAGCACATACTCCCCACCTCACACTCAGATACCCCACCACATGACTGTGTTGCTTCCAGCCTCCGCCAGCCTGAGAAACATGAAGAACATGGGTCACAATTAAAAAGCCCTTCTCCACACAGAACAATTCTGGAACTAATGCAACTCCGAAGGAACTGATGGCAAGCCCCGTGGAGTAGGGGTTACCTCATGACTCAGCGTAGTGCCTAATAACACTCCATAAACACTCCTAATAACAGTATTTACCATTGGGTAAATACTGATGGTCCCCAACTTATAATGGCTCAATTTAAGATTTTTCAGTGTTATTACGGGTGTATGTAGGCGTAACCCCAAGCTAAGACAAAGAGCTCCTTCCAGTTTACCAGAGGGTTATGGTTTCTACCGAATTCTTATATCACTTTTGCATCAAGTTGAAGTAAAAAAATAAGCAAGTTATACTATCATAAGTCAGTCAAGGACCATGTTGCCAGCATGAAATGCGCTTCTGACTCAGGATGGGTTTATCCGGACACAGCAACCTTGCAAGTCGAGAGGCACCTCTGCGTCAGTGAGTGGATAGGAGGTGACTATTAACTTGCCATTAACCAGTCCTTTGAGCCTAACAAATTCAGTGTTTAGGATGAACTTTGAAAACAGTGAAGTTACATAGATTATATGTTTATGAAGTTATATAATGAAGTTGTATAGGTTATATGTCTAGGAAGAACTTCAAACTGAATATGAAATTGCCTCTGCTATTTGTTATGAATGTGACATTTGCGGGGAATTCTAGAGACTAAATCCAGTGGCATCATACTGTACCTATACATTATGATGAGCTGAAAAATATGGAGTATTTATTCACAGGGGCTTCTGAAGTATCTATTTCAAATAAAACGAGGAGGCACGTTTATTTATTCTCCACTCTTCTCCATTTGACTCAGATCAGTTGCTATCATTTCCCTGCTCAAATCCTCCCTTTCCCATATTATACATTTATTTGCTTATTGTCTGTCTCCATTGCCTGGATGGAAATTCCACGAGACTAGGACTATGTGGCTTTGGTCAGTACCATATCCAAATGTTGAAGGTAATATCTCACAGACTAGGTGCTCGATAAACGCTGATCGTATATGATGGTTTGTCATCTAGGAGCAGTTCCCTACAAGTAATAAGGTGCTGTCACAGATTTTATCCATATCCCCAAGAGCCCTATGGGGTGTTTAGAAACCAACGTACTGAGAAAGGAAGGTCCCACAGCCAACAGAGGCATCCACCCTCCAACTTAGAGTTTCAGACCTCCTAATGGTGGCAGCTTTCCCCACACACCACCGCTGAATGCCACCACAACCAAAAGCCCCTCCACTTACAGCCCTCACCTGGTCACCAGGCACCTAGCTAGTCCTCAGGGCCCCCACTTCCCCCTCACTGTGTGTCAAAATATGCCTTCAAGGTACACACAAGCCGAGCTCGTTTCTTTCGCCCACCGCCTGGAAAAGCGTCTTGCCTTCTTTTACCAGCTTTTCAGTGTGTCATTCCAATAAGTGTACTCTCAGAATCCCAGGACACTTCCTATCACAGCGTTTCTGATCCCTGCAGAAGAATGTCTTTTATTCTTAACTCTGCCTCATTCTCATAGTTCCTGGGCTCAATGGGATTTATTAAAGCAATTTTTTTTTTTGCAAATGAATCGGCATCTGAGCAATGAATCTAATAGACAAGAACCTTTTTTTGTTATTTTTTTTCAAGTCCAACAGATTCAGTGGTCATTTCCTTAATGGGTACTAATTCAGACCTTCCTGAATAGGAAGTTGGGGCATCACTTGAAGACTTCTTAGGTCAAAAGAAAATTCAGAAATACTCCTGACTAAAAAAAAAAATTAAAAAAGATACAGGATCAAAGGGATACATTGATTATATCCCCACACTCCCCCAGCCTCCAGGCTCCAATGAACTGGAGAAGAGGGGTCAGGAAATTCTCCGGATAATAGGGTTGCACCGTTCTCTTTGACTGGGGCAGATGTCACGGCAGCAGCACTAAAAGGCTGAACTCCCACTATCCCCCATCTTAATTTTTAAATCAACACCCACCTAAAAACTTTCATGGCTCTAGAGGGCACAGTTCTCCATGCCTTGTTTCCTGGCTCCTACTCAATATTCTGATCAGATATCATTATCTCCACTTTGCAGGTGGGGAAACTTAGATTTGTCCTAGTGTGAAGGGTGGGGCAATGAAGAAAGCCTTAGTTTTGCGTGTCCTTCTGAGATGACTGAGCTCTTGAGTGAGACTGCTAGCAGGTGTTCCAGGGTCCTGTGCTTGCTAGCTGTGTGACCTTGGGTCAGTCACTGCTATTCAACCATTTCCTCATCAGTGAGCAGGGAATAGTAATAGTACCTAGCTCAGATAAAACAGCAGATATAAAAGCCTTGGTGCAGTATCTGGAATACAGAAAGGAACCACAAATGTTGCCTCTCGCTGCTGTTACTGTCCGTGGTCTTCTTCTGGGGTAACTGGCCCTGTGTAAATGAGATTATAGATCTAAGAATCTCCATGAATTTTTACAAGATGGTCACTTGTCTGACAGTCCATTGTTGTGAGTCAGTTAAAAGGATTTTTTTTATATTTATGGTAAAATGAGACTAGAGTTTGTTGCTCTATGCTGGCTTCTCCATTTTTCCTGTGAAACAACCTTACAGGTGAGCTTCCCTTCCAATAAAGCTTCTGTGATAGTTGGGAAGCTAAACTCTCTGAATCTTGAAAGAGAGTTCTTTTTCACAGAATCCCTTTCACAGAAAAGCAAAATAATTCAGTTCTGTTACAGAGAGGCAGAATTCAGGGTGCATTTACCACCTAAATTCAACTACATGGGCTCTCTATGTAGTTCAAAACCAGCACACAATTACATTTTGCATGTTGCTCTGTTACATATATTCTGCATATATTTTATGTTGATATATCCATATTACTACAGCATTATATTCATAAGATCTATATTTCTGAGCTTCCTTGCTGAACAATTCACAAAAAGTTCCAAGGATAATTTTGACCATTCAACATTTTCGTCAGTCTTTATCCCCTTACCTCTAGGTAAGAAGCACACTGCTATACTCCACTCTTTCCGAAGCATTCTTCTGTTTAGAAGCTCAAAAGCCATTGCCTCGGAATCCCTACTGAGGCCAAAACGAGGTAGCAATAATTGAGAGTTGGTCATATAACAGGATAGCCAAGGCCCAGAGAGGAGTCTGCCCCACCTCCACGCACGGTGATGTAGTGAGTTCGTAAAACCCACAGAATGCCTAGGTGAGTCGACATCAGAAATCAGCCAGAGGCTCCGGCACTAACAGATGAGATACACTGGCTGTTCATTTTCTAATGTAAATTCTAGACGGGAACCAGGGAAGGAGGAGAGCAAAAGAACAAATTGGATGTAATCAGACTCAGGTTCAAGATAAACTGCTAATGGTTAATAGGGTCAGCCACCCAAGCAGCAGCCAGACCTGGAATTTTCCACTCTCACTCTCTGCCTGACATTCACTAGAGGCCACATGTGTGTTAGTCTACAGTTCTAGCAGCCAACTCATGGTGTCGATGAAAGGCAGGAGAAACAAGGGGAGTTACCTTCCACTCTAGAAATGCCATGGCCAGGGTATGGGGGGAAATTCCTCTTCCAGAGAGATGATAATTATAACAGCATGACAATAATACCCATCCCCTTCATCAGCATTGCTAACAACATTAAGAGTTAACTGGCTAACTCTGCAAAAAGGGCTTTAAGGAAATGGCCTCATTAAACATTCATAACTATCTCTGCCATAAATAGGTATTTTTATTTTAGAGATGAGGAAAGTGAGATGAGATGACAATCTAAGGGGCCAAGATATTGACAGGAAATCACTCAGCTAAGAGGAGGCAGAGCTGGGTTTAGAGTATATAAGCCCCAAAGATTTGTCATGTGCTAGATACATTTTTAGAATATTTCTAAATATGATTTTAAATTTTTATTTTAAATGTACCTCACAGGTTACAAATCACTTTCAGATATTAGCATTCCCTATATCTTTCAAAGAAGTAAACAGGAGGGCAAGGAAGCACTTGAGTTCAGCTACTCTTCTCCCCAAAACACACCCACAGTTACCTAGGAAGGCAGAAAAGAGTTAGTATTATAAATATGACATGGTCTATGCTTTTCCATGTCAATGTCCAGCTAATAAAGAGTAACTTCAACCCTGTGCTCAATAAAAAACAGACAGGGAGGAGGAAGAGGAAGATATGAGCAGGAATGTGTTCCTGGAACAGATTCTCTGCCCAGGCCCAGCACTTGACAGGTAACCTGACAGCCAGAGACACCACAGGGACAGCCACAAGAAAGTGTGTTCTCACATTTTCTGATTCTATGCCCTCGATGTGAAGATTAAACCACCTTGCTTAGACATATTATGCTTCTCCATGGAAAGGAAGAGTTTCCACTTGAATACAGTCATGGCTGCAAAGGCTCTCTGTTTTTAAGCTTCATTGACTATCAGGATATTCAAGTCCTGGAGTTGCAATGGAATCCTTGTGGGGAAAACTCAATTAAATCCACTACAGAATGCACACATGAAACAAGATGGAGGGAACAGAGCATGAGAAGGGGGAATAAAGACATTTCTTTTGAATAATAAAGCTCCAGCTTTAAAATTAGACTGTACAGTAACAGTCTTAATTCCTGGAAATCCGGACAGGGAACTAAATACATAATATATAGAGAGGAATTTGCTTTCACAGACTTTGAGGATGTAATACATCTTTTGGCAATTCACACATCCTTGGTGGGTATTTCTGCTGAGTGGAGGAGGCTGTTAACCACTGTTTCATGGAAAACATACCTCCATCTCGAGTCAGAGGTTAAATTATTCTCTAGCCAAAAGAAGCAATCCATAACGTTTCATTATGGAGCAGGTCTCACAATGAATAGCATTTGGCAGAGATGGATAACTTAATATGACTCTATTCAGCAGTGCTATAAATGTATCTGTCATCTCCAAGACTGGTTGAAGTGGTCAGATGCCACTTGAGGTCCTGAGAAAAATTCTGGTTGTTTCAGGGGAGGAGCATGGCTGCTGAATTTTCACCTGAATAACAACCACACCATGAAACACCGCTCTAGCATGTATTTAAGCATCTACTATGTGTCAAGCTGCTGAGTAAAAAATCTTGGCTCTTACTATTTGCAAACTCTGTAATCCTAGGTAGATAACCAATTCAAGTTCAATTTTTTCATTTATCAAAATGGGGTCAATACTAATATCTGCCTTACAGGGCTGTTATGTGAAGCTCTTGAGATAATGACAGATATATAGCAAATGCTCAATAAAAATTAGTCATTATTACCTTAACCATCTTAACCAGGGCACAGACTCCTGGGAGGCAGGGGCCTTGAGGGATGCAGTGGTTAAGAGGAACTCACTTTCAGGATCATGCATGTGTGCTTCTGTAAATGTGGCACTGCAGACACCTCACTGATGTCACTCCAGCACACGTCTGGATCTCAGCTTTACAGATGCAGAAACAGAAGCCCAGAGAAAGTGAAATAACTTGCTAGAATCCACCCAGTAGACTATATGCAGAACCTAAATTCACATCTTATCTGTGCCCTGCCAGTGGTCATTCTATCATTCGACCACATCACACTGCCTGACAAGTCAGGTTTTGGATCCTGGGCAAATGTCAGAATCCTGGGCAAAACAAAACAAATTATCAGATCAGGTAGACATGAAACCTGAAGAGATGGCTTATTTGCTGGGACCAAGAGGACAAAGAATAGCACCCCAACATTAAGAGGCCCCTGCCAAGTCGCTTTCAAGGCCCAATTTAGGTGCTAAATAATGCAAAACTGCTTACCCTTGGAAAGTGGCTGGAGTAATGAGAACTGCATTTCACTGGTCAATAGAAAGAAAAAGAGATCCGTGATTCTCTGGCAAAACCTTCCTTATCAGCTCTGTTGGGGAAAGGAAAAAAACAAGGTAAATAAATGACAAAAGCAGAGGAAGCATCAATCATACCGTTGTTGGTCTGCCAGCTCTGGCTGCAGGCGTGCAACTCACAGGTCAACCTTTGGCTTGGAGAGGCTGGGCTCAGCCCAGCTCCGGGCAGGAGAGAGAGGTGTGAGCCCGGCTACAAACCGAAGCCTCTCCTCTTCGCAGCTTTGCTCTGCCACTTGCTTTCTCTGTGACTTTGGTGAAAATAGCTAAATGCCTCCGATCTCCCTAGCTATTTCACAGATCATCTCCAAATTTTCGGATCCCCACAAACACAGTAGAAAAAGAACATTCAGAAATCTCATCTCCTCTCACTTCATCCCTGTATCATCTGGAAAACTTTCTAGATCCTTCGTATGTGACGTCTTGCCATTGTTATTTTTTGTGGTTGTTCAGTAAAAAGCAAAAAAAAAAAAAGCAATAAATAGGCAAAATTTACATTAGCTATGATGAGAAATTTTATCATTTCAACATAATTCTGAGTGCTTTGATTAATATCAGCAAACCTATGTAGGATGTCCACTTGTTCTTCAAAGCTTTGTGGCAGGCAGCATCATTTCTCTAATCGTTATAGCCTCTATTTTGCAAATGAAGAATTTGAGATTAGAATGTTGCAATGGCTTCATTTGTTCTTTTTCTTTTTTTTTTTTTTTTTTTTTTTTTTTTAAGATGGAGTCTCACTCTGCACCCAGGCTAGAGTGGTGTGATCTCGGCTCATTGCAACCTCCACCTCCTAGGTTCAAGCAATTCTCCTGCCTCAGCCTCCCAAGTATCTGAGATTACAGGGGTCCACTACTATACCTGGCTAATTTTTTGTAATTCTAGTAGAGACGGGGTTTCACCATGTTGCCTGCCTGGTCTCGAACTTCTGACCTCAAGTGATCTGCCCGCTTCAGCCTCCCAAAGTGCTAGGATTACCAGCATGAGCCACCATGCCTAACCCGTTTCTTTCTTATTCATTCATTCCTTCTTCATTCACTTAGCAAACATAATTGTGGATCGTCTAGGCATCAGGCTCTGTGCAAGGCACCAGAAATTCAGAGATAAATAAAACAGCATCGTTAACCTGACAGAGACAGTGTAGCAAGGTCTTTGAGCACATACATTTTGGAGTCTAACAAAGCTGGGTACAGGCCCCTACTTTAGATGTTCATAAGCTCTCTGACCTTGGACAATGTATTTATTCTCTCTCTGAACCTCAGGTTACTTTTCTGTAAAATGGGAATAATAATTTCAACTGGTTAGGGAACAAGTGAGAATTAGATGTGCTGATAATGTAAACCACTCAGCATAAGATCTCAAACACACAAAACAGGCAACAAATGGCCTCTTTTATTATAAGCTTCAAGAACATTTGTAGTTGATGGCTGGATCAAGCATGGCAAATGGCTTATTTTTGTTTAATGATTTTTTTTCGTCTTGCAGAAGGCAGATCTCCCATGTGCTGATGAATTTTGTGGCAGCCAAGAGATGGATAACAGACTGCCTGCCTGGTTCTCCGTGGAGTGGAAGTCAGGGGATTTCACAGACCACCCACCAGCCCCAGGCTGGGCTATGAACCTGAGGAATACTCGCCACCTCACATTAAATCACATAGAATCAAAGGAAATGCTATATCCTTTGGCAATACAGCTCCAAGAATTTCAGCAACTACCACAGTGGTTCAGACACCCCACCAACAGGCAGATGCTTTTCTTCCCCTCCTCGTGCCAAGCTCCAGAATTTGCCCAGGTTAGTCAGAGATCCCCAGCTCCAGCCCATGAAAAGCCACTCAATCCTGATGAGCCAGGCCTTGGGCCAGATCAGAGCACCTGCCTGGGGCAAGCTGGAAAAGTCATTGTTAGGGAAATCCCAGACATAAGACGCCCTGTCACCACAGTGAGTGGGACACTCACCAGAAGGGACTGCATCCATCCCCTTGCTGCAGTCTGTGTACTGCCGGCATGCAACTCGGCACAGAAGGTTTTGTCATTTGGACTGTAATAAACTGCACTTCCTGAACCCCATGCCCTTCTAGGTTCTGCCTCAATCACACCGTCCCTGTGTCTACCCTTGCCCTGTTCAGAGCCCAGAGCACCTGCAGCTGGAGCCATTTGGAGGAGCCACTGGAGACCTCAGGTGACGCTCACATGTGCTAATGAAAAGTGCTCTGGCCATCTTGGAGGACAGGGGGAATGTGCTGCTGCTAAGGCAGTGGGGTTCAAATTTGGCTGCAGGATAGAATCCCCTGGAGGCTGCCACAGTTCTGATGGCCAGGCCACAGACCAGACCAGATAAGCTGAAACTCCTGGGGATGGGACCCAGGCACCAGAATTCTCTTAAATTGGCCAAATAATTTCAGCATGCAGCCAAGTTTAAGAACTAGTACCTATGGAAAGAACTCTAGGCAGGACCTGCAAAAGGTTCCTTCTTACCTTCCTCTCTTTTTTCTTCCATTCCTCTTTTCTTCTTTTCTTTTCTTCTTTCCTTCCTTCCTCCCTCTCTCTCTCCTTCCCTTCCTCCCTCCCTCTCTCCTTCCCTTCCTCCCTCCCTCCCTTCCTTCCTCTCTCTGTCCCTCCCTTCCTTCCTTCCTTCTTTTCTTCTCCCTTTCTTCCCTGCCTCTCTTTCTCATTAGTTACTGAAACAGCATATTCTGTAGTTAAAGCCCAGAGTTTAGAGTCAGACCATTCTCATTTTTGGATTCTGGGTTTGCTGCCACTAACTGCATGACCCAAGGTGAGTTGCTTCATCTCTCTTAAGTGCATCTTTCTCATTCTATAAAATGGGGGAAAATCACCAGGCATAGTGGCTCACACCTAGAATCCCAGCACTTTGGTAGGCCGAGATGGGAGGATCACCTGAGGTCAGGAGTTTGAGACCAGCCTGGCCAACATAGCAAAACCATGTATCTTCTAAAAAATACAAAAAGTAGCTGGGCATGGTGGTGTGCGCCTGTATGCCTGGCTACTTGGGAGGCTGAGGCAGGAGAACTACTTGAATCCGGTAAACAGAGGTTGCAGTGACCCAAGATGGTGCCACTGCACTCCAGCCTGGGGGACAGAGTGAGACTCCATCTCAAAAAAAAAAAAAAAAAAGGAAAAATCTTTAGGACTTGCTGCAGAGAATACTTGTGAGGACTAAATATCACAAATTGCTTAGCATAGTGCCTAGCAATTAGTATGTGCTCAATAAATGTGCATTCTTTTCCTTCTAGTTATTATTGTAATTATTTGCTAAGAGCTATTCTAGATGCTGGGAAGACAAAAGCGACAATGCTGGCATGATGTGTATTCTCACATAGCTAACTCTCTTCCCATTCAGTCCCTAGGTGGGGAATGGTTCTAATTTGTTTGCCGGGGCAGGGAGTACAGAGATTTCTCTCAATAGAAATAGTGATTATGTACTGAGCATGCCCCATGTGCTGGGCACAGCTCAATCATGCCATAGACATTTGGGGGCACCTGATAGACAAGTACAGTACTGAACATGATTCCATCACAGGCTTTCTACCCCAGAGGAGAGGATGGCTTTGAGACTTATATTTTGTAGGTGAAGAATGTAAGGCTCAGGGGTTTGAGCTTGCAGTAAGCTGTGATCATTCCACTGCACTCTAACCTGGATGACAGAGTGAGAGATGGTATCTATTTAAAAAAAAAAAAAAAAAAAAAAAGGCCTGGCACGATGGCTCACACTTGTAATCCAGCACTGTGGGAGGCTGAGGCAGGAGGATTGCTTGAAGCCAGGAGTTCAAGACAGCCTGGACAACATGGCAAGACTCTATTTCTATTAAAGTTTTAAAAAATTAAAAATAAAAAAAGCTAGATGTGATGGTGTGAATCTGTGGTGGTCCCAGGTATTTGGGAGGCTGAGATGGAAGCATTGCTTAATCCCAGGGATTCAAGGTTGCAGATAGGTATGGTTTTGCTGCTGCATTCCAGCTTAGACAAGAGTAAGACCCCATTTCTACAAAAAAAAAAAAAAAAAGAATGTGAGGCTCAGAGCCATTAAATATTTTATCCTGGGTCACACAGGTGGATACAAAGCCAAGCTTTTAAGAACCACACTGCTGCTCTTCCTGCATGGATGTCGGATGTACCTCGGTGGGAATTCTGAGGTCTGGTTAGAACCAGAAGAACAAAGCAATTCCTCCAAACTGGAGGATTTTGCAGGAAAAGGACACAACCAAGCTAGGGTGAGGGGTCTGGAGCAGAGCAGGATAAGCATGATGACCAGGGGCAAAGTAGGGAGTCTGGGTGAATTCTGGAGTGGGGTAATAGAGGAAAACCACCCAGTGGTGAGTGGGCAGTGATTCTATTTAAAGGGTCCAGGGCAGAATGGAATGCTCCCATTTTATAGAAATCCTGGCCAAGTCTAATAATCTTGGCATGCCTCCGTTTCCCTATCTATAGCTATATGACCAGTACAGGTTGTCGTAAAATTAAATAGCAAAATACACATGCCGAGCAAACACCTTGAAATTTAAATGACTTATGTCAAAGAGGACTCAATTTTACATGTCTTTATTTTCCCTAGTTGGAAGAACAATACACTGTTGGTGAAAAAAAATCACTTATACAGCATGATGGAGGCTTAAGCCAGGCCTGGCTTGGTCAGGAAAGTTGAGTATCCTAGTTTTAGGCATGCGGACTCTAGGTCTAATTCAAATTCTGGTTTAAATCAAGGCCATGGTACTTATAAGGGTGTAATCTCTCTAGGCTTCAGTTTCTTCATCTGTGAAACGGAGCTAGCAATGCAACCTACTCATAGGTTGTAAGTGCAGACGAAATGTTACTATGTCTGTTAAACACTGATTATGGTACTTCACACATACAAAGCATTCAAAACATGCTGGCTCTCCTGATTGTTAAGACAGCCGTCCTGTTCTCAGGAATTGCTCCCTCTCAGCCCTGGTCTTGGCTGCTTTTAGGTTCTCTGCTGGAGCCAAGTTTATTTTAGCTCTTCTGCCAGAGCTGGTTACGTGTTATTTATTTTGCAGGGTATTTGTTTTCCAATATTTTTACGAAGTAGGAAAGCTCTATCAATGAGGTCTACTACTTTATTGGTTGCTAATTGCTGGGGCATAATTGTTGCAGCGTTACTCTGTGTTCCTGTAATTCTCTACAGCCAATCAAGGTGGCCAATTCTCTAATTACAGCACAGTGAATTCTCAGTCGCCAGCATCCAAACACTTACAGTGCTCAGTTTATAAGAACTCTTTCCAGCACTTTTACAAGAAAGGGCTTAACTGGCAAAAGAAAGAAACTCAGGTCGGGAAGTGTTTTTAAACTAATTTTATAATTTCATATGATGTATAAAATAAACGTTTTGGCCAGGTGCAATGGCTCACATGTGTAATCCCAGCACTTTTAGAGTTCGAGGTGGGAAGATCACTGGAGGCCAGGAATTTGAGACTAGCCTGGACAACTTAGGGAGACTCCATCTCTAAAAAAAATAAAATAAATAAATAAATCAGCCAGGAGGCATAGCATGAGCCTGTAGTTCCAGGATTTGGGAGACTGAGGTGGGCAGATCACTTGACCCCAGGAGTTCAGGGTTGCAGTGAGCTACGATTTCACTACTGCGTACCAGCTTGGGCGACAGAGCATGCCCTGTCACAAAAATAAATATGAAATATTTTATAATTATAGCAATAAGCATATTTTCTGAAAGTAACGTCTAAAAACTATCTGAGATTTCATTGGATTTCTATCTGGACAATAGTGTTGGTGATTATAGTGATCATAATTCTGAGGCCCAGAGAGACCCATGGGGGCTTTGCAATATAATTGATCACTGAACTGTCCTCAGCCAAATTTTTCTAGAACTGAAAGCATTTTATTCTATTTAAACGTTTTCTGGAATGTAGAACCCACCTATGTCCTCTCCACAAGTCAAAGAATCAAAATATTCAATCCACTAGAATCACTAAAGATAAAGTTGGCCTTGAAATCACTTTGCATACTGCAGAATAAAAAGTTGATTTATTATCAGTAATAAATCTGTGATTTTCATCTGATGGCATCATTTCTCTGCTTTCATTTCTTTTTAGAGCAAAATTCAAACTTTTAACATGACCTCTGAGGCCCTACATGCTCTGGCATTTCCAAATTCCAGCTTCACCTCTCCCTCCTTCCCCACCCGCTCACCATGCGGCAGCCCCACTGCTTTCTTTTTGTTCCTCCAACAGTCATGATTCTTCTCAACTCTGAGCCTCCTCCCTACTGCCCTCTGTGACTCCCGCTCCTCCTTCAGCCCTTCTGATGGCTCATTTCTTTCCAACTGCAGGTCTCAACTCCAGTGCTGTCTCCACAGGGAACTCATCTAGAATGCCCAAAGGCCATCCTCCAACTACCAAGTGTTTCTGCTTGTATCCTGAATAACCATAATCACAACCTGATGTTACCTTGTTAATTAATTAACTTATCACTGTCTCTTCAGAATTCAAGTTCTGTAAGGAAAAGGGTCTTATACATCATTGTGACCCCAATACCACTAGCAAAATGGCCCACAATAAGTGCTCAACGAGCAGCTGTTTAACAAAGTACATGAATGAATGGACAAATTAATGAATGAATGGATATACATTTATGCTCCTTTATTTCCATTTTTTCCAATCTACTTTTGCTTTATGCAAGATACACAGCTGAATTTGTCCACAACTGCCCTATCCTGGATAATCACAATCTTTCTGTTATTATCATTGCCAATAGTACTTGGTCGTCTGCATTTATGAAACGTGCAGTTGTGTGGGCCCCTGCTTCAAATGCTACAGAGAAAAATGAAGATCAAAATCCATCACTGATGCTGTCATGGAGCCTCCAGTCTAACTGGAAACAAGAATAAATGGATTTGGCCAAGATATGGGCAGAGATTCTTAGTTTCTCCCTGTTACAGGCTGAATTATATCTCCATGGCAAGACTCATGTGTTGACGTCCTAACCCTCAGTAGCTTAAAACATGACTGTATTTGGAGATAGGGTATTTAAAGAGGTAGTTACAGTTCAATGAGGTCATTGGAATGGAATCTAATCCAATAATATTTGTATACTTAGAAGAAAAGGAGACTAAGACATAGAAAAACACAGCAATGAAGATGTGAACACAGCAAGGCAGCCATCTACAAGCCACTCAGAGAGGCCATAGAAGAAACTAACTTTCTGATACCTTGATCTCGAACATGTAGCCTCCAGACTATGAAAAAATAAACTTCTCTTACTTAAGCCACTCAATCTATGATATTTTGTTATGGCAACCCTAGGAGACTAATATACTTCTCAATATCCATTTTCCCTTACTTGCCTAGTGATGAAACCCTGGTTTTGCTGGGCATCTGGCTACCTTGCTAGGAACTGCAAGACAGAGATGGTCATATGACTAGAGTTGCAAGCAAAAGTATTAGGTGACCTTTGCTCTTCCTCCAAACTCTGACACTTTAGATGCCAATTCTAACTCACATGCTCAGGGAGGCTGTTGGTTGAGAAGTGTTGGAAGGGAAGGAGACACAAAGAAGTAAAAGTGATGTCACACTCTCCTGGGCAGCAGTCAATACAAAGGCCCCTGGTAGCCAAAGCTCTTCTCTTCCACAATTCCCATTTGAATTGTATCGCATCACTATGCTGGCCTGCTAGTAAATCCATCAAATCATATCTTCAAAAAAAAAAAAAATCCTATAGATCTTCCTAGCAGAGTCAAGAAACATCAGCCACTTATACATTAGCGTCTCTGAATCCTGGATGAGGCAAATACCTTGAGGAAATGGGAGGCATTATTGTGGGCCAGGCAGGTGTGTGGCAGGTTCTCTAGCAAGAGGTTTTGACTATGACTGGGTCTTCAAAAGTGGGAGAAGAACACAGTAAAAGAAAAAAAAAAGGCAGGAAGAAGTCAAAGGCAAACTTAACTTATCTCAAAATTTCCTTTGGGAATTAGTCTTGTATCTAGCACGAAAAGCAAAAACTCTCCCTCTTGCCTCGCTGGGGTTTTTGCTCTCAGAATGAAAATGCCAGACCTGTACAATGGACATTACCTTTTGGCTATATCACAAATTCAACTGATTTGAAGAGGGCTCCATGAAAACCTCCTACCTACTATTTTCTATATGATCCTTGTGGACCAAAGGAAATGCATTCTAAATTCTCAAGAATCAAACAAAAGGTTAACTTTTGGAACAACTTACTTGATAAGTACAGGGTGCCCAGCAAATATACCAAACAGCAGAGAATGAGCCCAAGCCACAAAAAAAAAATGGAGCACCATAGTGAGAACTACTAAAAAACAAAATTATACCTGTGTCATGGATACGGATTTCAAAAATTCTGTGTTTTTGAATTCAGGATTACTTAGATTTTTGTTTTGTTTTGACATTTTAGTGTCTTTTTTGTTCAAACCTTTATATTGGGAAATATACCCACCAAAAAGTAAACAAAAAGATGTCCTATGTGTTTTTGCAGCATGGGAAATTATGTCTTCAGCACTCCAGATGCCCTTGCTCAGTCCCTCTCAATCAGTGGAAGAGTGGCTCCTTTCTGTCACTCTTCTGGTCAACCAGAAAGCTTAGCCATTCTTCTGACTTATATGGTTTCACTCTTTCACTTTTCTTTATGGTTTTTCCATAGCCTAAGCATGCATCCTTAAACATTATGGCTTATTTTCTTGCTTTTAAACAAACTATTGAATCAATAAAATCATATAGTACGTGCTTTTGGTGGCTGGTTTTGTTCATTGAACATGATGGTTTTGAGATCCCTTGGTATTGTGTAGCTGTCATTTCATTCATTTTCACTGCTATATTGTATATTCAATTGCATGAATATATTCCGGTTTGTCTTGTATTCTTATTGATAGACTTTTGGGAGTGGCTCTTGTCTCTTAATTTTTAAAGAACCTTTAGATTAAAGGGCAAAGGTAACAGGCAACCTCACCTAGAAGGTGGTCCTTATCAGTGGGGCTTCCTTCTTCCACTCCTACCCTCTCTACATCAGCAGTTCCTAATCTTATTCCACCCAGAGCTGGCTAAGCACAAAGCTCTGAATCCTGCTTCCTGAAATGTTCATCAGGCTTAGATGCCTCTGGAGCCAAAACCTCTCTGATCACAGTTTTGGATCATTTATTTATTCATTCATTCAACAAATATTTGCTGACTACCAACTGTAAGTCAGATTGTTCTAGGTGTCAGGGTCCTGCTCACATCATCCTCGAATTTGAGCAAACAGTTTGACAGCAACCTGCACTTTCTCTAAGAGCAGAACACATGGGAAATTAAAAAGATAAGAAGGATTTTCTCCGAGAATTTCCATGTTAATCTAGAAAGTGGTGACTAGGCTTCAGAAATTTTTAGCATCTTCTGGAAACTCTGATCTTTGAAGTCTTAACATCACCTGTCAAAGCAATTTGTAATATTCATCCAATGAGCTTTTTGGAATATTTTGACTTTACAATAACTACCTCAAAACCTCTGCACGAAGCATTATTTATAATAGCCCCAAACTGGAAGTAATCAAAATGTTCATCAACAGATGAACGAGAAAACAAAATGTGATATACTCATACAACAGAATATTATTCTGTAATCAACAGGGATGAGCAACATATCCATGTAACGACTTGAATGAATGTCAAAAACAAACTCAGTGAAAGAAGCCAGATACAAACGAAGACTATAAATTGTATGATTATAATTATATAAAACAAACCCATCAAAGAGTGAGTGAAGACTGTGAACAGACACTTCTAAAAGAAGACATTTATGCAGCCAACAAATATATGAGAAAAAGCTCATTATCACTGGTCATTAGAGAAATGCAGATTAAAACAACATTGAAATGCCATCTCATGCCAGTTAGAATGGCAATCATTAAAAAGTCAGGAAACAACAGATGCTGAAGAGGATGTGGAGAAATAGGAACACTTTTACACTGTTGGTGGGAGTGTAAATTAGTTCAACCATCATGGAAGACAGTGTGGTGATTCCTCAAGGAACTAGAACTAGATATACCATTTGACCCATCAATCCCAGTACTAGGTATATACCCAAAGGATTATAAATCATTCTACTATAAAGACACATGCACACATATGTTTATTGCAGCCCTGTTCACAATAACAACAACTTGGAACCAACTCAAATGCCTGTCAATGATACACTGGATAAAGAAAATATGGCAGATAAATATCATGGAATACTATGTAGTCATAAAAAGGATGAATTCATGTCATTTGCAGGGACATGGATGAATCATCATTCTCAGCAAACTAACACAAGAACAGAAAACCAAATACCACATGTTCTCACTCATAAGTGGGAGTTGAACAATGAGAACACATGGACACAGGAAGGAGAACATCACAAAGCAGGGCCTATGAGGCGGGTGGGGTACTAGGGGAGGGATAGCATTAGGAGAAATACCTAATGTAGATGACAGGTTGATGGATGCAGCAAACAACCATGCCACGTGTATACATATGTAACAAACCTGCGTGTTCTATACCTGTACCCCAGAACTGAAAATACAATTTAAAAAAAAAGAAAACATATGAACCAAGGACAATTTTAAAAAATAAAAAATAAATATTTTTTTAAATGTCCAGAACAGGCAAATTTATAAAGACAGAAAGCAGGTCAGTGGTTTCCTAGGGCTAGGGGTGGGGATGGGCAGTGACTACAAGTGAGCATAAGCATTGGAGAGATCAGAACTCAGGTAGGAACAGTCACATTGGTGAGAGATTTTAGGGTCTAGAACCCAGACTCTCTGATGGGCAGAATAACAGAACATAAGGGAGTTAGGGAAATGTTCTAAAATGGGATTGTGATGATGCCTGCACAACTCTACATTTACAAAATGTTATTGAATTCTATCTTTACAATAGGTGAACTTTATGGTATGGAAAGTGTACCTCAATAAAATCAATAAAACAGTTTTAAAAATCTCGACCTGGATTGTGTTTATTTATTAATTTAAGTTAATTTAAGGAAGGAGATTTTGAAGTTGCCACAGTAACCTTTGACATAATGAGAACTATAACTTACTTGAGGAATAAGTGATACCTGTGGCGGAAATCACTGCCTTAGGGGAAGGCCTTTTCTTCTTACATTTTGATGTTTGATAATGGCTGATAATGAATTGAGTGCCTTCTGCCTTGAAGAGATCAGAAACTCAGAACAGTTACGTTGGTGAGAGAATTTTGAGGTCTGGTGCTAGAACTTAAATCCTCTGATGAGCAGGAGAACAAAGTCACCATCTCAAAGAGTGAGACACTTGATTTCAGCACCAGGCACATTCCATGGTGCATGCTGCTTTTGTGCTGTAAAGGCTGGTACTTTCTAAACCTGGATTCCTTCCTTTGCCCCATATACCTGTCCCCAGTCACATGTCTGGGGCTCGTGGGCTGCTCTGGAATTTGGGGAAAGCTTCAGGTGAAGATTTTGTCAAAGATAAATGGCCAGGCACCCCAAGCAGCACTGAGCTGGAAAGAGACCCAGGATGTGGCGCCATGAATCAGCGGAGTTCCCCCAGGAGGAGAGGTGATCTGCTTATTACACTCACCTCGTCATCGATTGAAACCATACAGACATCAGCCCTCGCCCTGCAGGCAGCCAGCACAGCAGTTTCCATTTTATCTGAAGCAACTTGAATCCTGCAAACTCTGAAAGAGAAGCAGGTCTAGTCTGCATGGAGAGGGGAAGGGGGCATGAGCCGCCCTTCTTCACAGCATCTTGGGTGGAGGTGGGAAACTACAAAGTGTCCTTGTAACTGCCAACCCAGAGAAGTGGGTGTGCTGTGGGCATCTCTCCTTACCACTGTACACCTAGAGTCCAGTAAATGTTTGTCTCACAAATGAGCAAATTTATAAAGCAGGCCAATGAAATATCGTGCAGGGATTTAAATCACTTTTGAGGCTGTAATGCTGTGGGTAAATGGGTCACTTGGTACTGTTTAGTAAAACAAAATTACATAACATATATTCAGCATGATCCCAGTGTTATTGTACTTTATGTGTATACAACTTTAATAGTTATATACCAGCTTATTAGTAAAAAGTTACTTCCTTTTCTGCCATTATGGGCAATCTTTAATTTCTGTTAATGTGTATTTTATCTTCTAAGTTTGTTGTGTTGTATACTTATTTTTTAACAATTAAAAAATAGAAAATGAAGAGCAAAGCATAGGACTTTCTTCTCCTGTGCCCCATGGTGCTTAGTTGGCCTACTCGTAGAGAGTCCTCAATATTTTTCAGTGGAATCTCCTTGGCCTACAATTCTCCCAGGTGTGAGGGACACTCAGAAATGAGAAGCCATGGCCCGAATATCAGTCCACTGTCACCATGGCTCACTGGGGATTCCTCCTTTCTAACAGAAGCCAAATGTGGCTCCACGAGGCCTGTAGTTTACTTCACGGCATCTTGTCTTCCACTTTTCACAAGGTGAAAGTCTCCATTGCTCTAGGTACCACTGTGCTCCATTTCACAAGACACTTCAAATTATATGTCAAAGAGTATAGAAGAATTAAAGCCTGTCTTCTCCACCTTTGTATAGGAGATCCCTGTCAACTTTCTGATTTGGAGCCCAGAAGTTGGCTTCTCTACATAGAATATCCCCTGAGCAAAGTCTTGGTCCACACATAGGGCCAGACAATAAAATTCGGAGCTCAAGTGTTGACTTTTGCTTTGGCTGGGGTGATGTCTGGTGTGGCCAGTGCAGCTCAGAAAGCTGTTTTGTGCTGCCTATGGATAAATGTATGACAGCACCATGGAACTTCTACTTTTGCACCTAAGACGGGCTTCATGTGCAGTTCAGATATCCAAGTGGAGGGACACATGCACAGAACCTTAGTGCCATGAGTGAAGGTCAACTCCATAGCCAAAATTGGCGGTGCACAGCCCCAAAGGGTATTCACTCCTAAGACTTGAAAGCTTCATATAAAAAGTAATAATAATATTTCCCTGATACTGGCACTATTAGCATTTCTTCTGTTGAGATAAACATAGCTATCCCCTTTCAAAATACAAACACAATTATATGTCAGTGAATATAGAAGAGTTAAAGCTGGAAATTCCCAGTAAGGCAGGCAATCATGAACTCGAACCATTCTCATTGAAACTGGGGCATTTGATGATGAAAGAGAGAAGACAACCATAGAAGAAAGACTTCTGAGTGATGGAGGACAGACCTCCAGATCCCACTCATTCTGGAAGCAATCTCTTTCATGTAAAATCAATAAAGGTTCTGGAAATCCCAATCATTACACCAGGGCAGAACAAGACACACTTTTTCTTTTCTTTAAATGATGTTACTAGACTCCAAACATTGGTAGAGAACCAGCACCCCAGCTTTTCCAGGCTTTCAAAGATTCTTAAAACAGCAAATAAGCCACAGAAAGGGCACTGAAGGAGCATCGAGACCAGTGGTTCTCAAACTTGAATGTGCATCAGAATCACCTGGATGGCTTGTCCACACAGATTCTTGGGCTCAAACTCCCAAAGTTTTTCTGATTCGTGGGAAGGGGATGTAGTCTTACCTTGGTTCTGCTTGACCTTCTTCTAAAGTGGAGAAGAGGGAGATAGAAGACAACACATTCCAAGCAGGAAGGAACACTAGACTCATTTCTCTCCATCAGCCATGGAGAAGCAGTTCCTTCCACAGCAGAACAAACAATTCTAGAAAGTCCAAGCCATGAGGAAGAGTTGCAAATAACCTCTCCTCCTAAGGTGGCATCCTATCCTAACACTGCACCAGTTAAGACAAGTTAGATTAGGTAACAGTCTACACCAAAACCTCAGTGTCTTCACTCAACAAAGTTCATGTCTCATTCAAGGCAAGTCCCTTGCTCAGTGGGTTATGATCCTAGATTGAACTAGCCTTCATGTGATGGCTGTGGTCACATGGCACCTCTGCATGGACCCTTGCATGATCTCCAGAGCAGAGCAGGAGGACAGGTGAAGAATTCCACTCGTGATTGGCCGAAGCAAATCACATGATCATGCCTAATTTCAAGAGGGAGGAGAGGCATTACCTTCCATGTGATCAAGTATAGAAGACAACAAGATTCATTGATGAACACTCATAATGTCTACCATAGTGACTCAACTGTAGGTTTCTTCTTAATCACACTGCATCTTCAGAAGAGTTAGGAAGGGGTTAGAAGCCTCAAACACTCAACACTCGTGATATCAGAGTAGATACCCACTCCAGTGATAGAGTGGTAATAAAGACAGGATGAAAGATGCAATGTGTTTTGTATTTTATTATTTCAATCATTAAAAAGCTACAAACAATATTGTGATTATTATCATTTAGTAATTTAAAACATAGCAAGGAAACTGTATATGTGAAAACATTTTACAGAATCATGCAAACACACACACACACACATACACGCACATACACACACACATACACAATGAGTATATGTAAAAACTGCTGATACTCTAAATAAAGCCAGTATTCTAGTTAATTACCAACATTCACTTCCAGGTTATGATAGTGTATTGTAATTATGTAAGCTGTTAACATTTGGGGAAAATGAATATGTAGGAATTCTCTGTACACTACAGTTTTTGCAAATGTTTGTGAGTCTTACCATTTTGAAATTAAAAGTAGAAAAAATAATTGCTGGAGAAGTTTCCCCATCCAGGTCCTTTGCCTCGCATCTTCTCTGCAAATGTCCCACATATGAGCTGGATTGTCTGAGTAAAGTCATCTTTGGCTGGAAAGACAGGAAATCTGATTAATGTGTTGGTAAGACGACTGCAAAACTCACCTGCCTGTCTGCACCTCTGGTCTCTGCAGGAACATAGATGAAATCTCTTCTTTGAAAGTTAAAATAAAAGCCAGTCAATTCCCACTTACATACCCTTTACTGCAGGTAATAAGTGGGAGCCCAGGTGAATTGCTCTGTATTTCCCTTTAAATTCTTGAGATTTCAGTGACAGACCAAGGCTCTCATCTGTCAGCAAACTGTTTCAGGCAGACCCATTCCTTAGCACCACAATAAAATGAAGGACATCAGGATAATCCATCAAACAAAAGCAGCTGGGAGCACCATCGTCTACCAGAGACTGTATTCGTTTGCCCAGAACATTAAAAATCTATACCCCAGCTCTTCTCCCCAAAGTCCTTATTTCACCCAATAAAATAAATTTGAAGTGCATAAATGTATATTAAAAATATCTAAGCAAACACTTGCAGCTAAATAATGTTCACCCAGATGCGCCTACAATTTTTTTATCGTTAGACATGTTTGGCGTTCTCCGAAGTAAATATTTCACTGAAAATGTTCCCCAAGCAGTTGTTATCTCGATATTTTCTCAATACAATATTCTGTGCTCTACACATATAAATACTGTGAATAACCAGACATTTTCCCAACGAGACCACTGATTTTCTGGCATTTTGTAAAATGACTTTCTTTCTCCATAATGCCAGTTCTGTGAGCAGTGCAGGGTGTGAACTCCAAAATCCAAGTCACCAACTCCCAGGAATTGAAGCCTGAGACGGGGTGACTCCGTACAGAATCGGTAAATGTGCTTCATTCAGGGGCACCATGGAATGGGGAAAGAACTCAAGTGTTGAGGTCGTATAGACCCCATTCTTGAAGGCTGTTTCTCCTACTTGCTTGACTCTGGGCGAGTTACTCAGCAGCCCATCTGTAAAATTAAAAACAACAGTACCTGATACCTATGGGTATGATGTGGCTGGCCCTACAGCAATACTTTGTCCTCCTACATTATTTAAGCAAAGCTCATTAAGGGACAGGACAAGCAGATGACAGCCCAGGATGCCTCCTGTGGCAGCACCAAGACCCCAGAGGATTTCTCACAATGATAAAGAGCCCACGTCCACCCTTGAGAGGATTTAACATGCAGTGTCCCATTGGGCTCCGGCTGTCCTGTCACTCTACGGAAGCAGTTCTCAAACTTCAGTATGCATCAGAATCAGCTGGAGGGGGGCGGGGTTGGGAAAACTGATTTCTGGGCCCCACCCCTAGTTTCTGATTCAGTAGATCTGCGAGGTACCTGAGAGTCGGCGCTTCTACCAAGTTCCCGAGTGACACTGATGCTGCTAGTCCGGAGGCCACACTTAGTTGACCTTCTGCTGTAGAAAGAACTTCAAACTTTTTCTGTAAAGGCCAGACAGTAAGTAAGCAAGACTCTACAGGCCACAGTTTCTGCTGCTGTCATGCAAAGCAACCGTAAGCCATCCATACTATGTTCCAATAAAACTTTATTCATGAGCCCTGAATTGCATATAACTTTCACATGTCACAAAGTACCCTTCTTCTTTTAATGTTTTGTCAACTGTTTAAAAATGCAAAAACCATTCTTAGCTCCTGGGCCATAGCAAACCAGGCAGTCGCTTGGATTTGGCCCTCGGGGTGTTGTCTGCAGACCCCTACAACTAGAACACCGGGAAAATGCAATGCTTTCATCCCCCTTTGCATAGAAGTGTCTCCATTTTCCTTTCTCCATTTGTTTCTGCGTCCAACGAGCCCACTCCTTACAACGTGCTCCCACTGGCACTCCCACAGCGGCTGCCTCAGCTGAATCAACACTGCCTTGGCCACCGAGGTCTTGAGAGTCCCTCCTGCCCCCCAGCCCCTCCCCAGCCTTCTCCTTTCAGCTTCACTTTTGCTCTTTTTATAGCTTTGCACAAATTTGTCTCTGTGGCAAATTTACAGCACGCACTGCTTGTCTGAACTATTTAAAGGCACAATATTCTCGACTGTGCCATAAAGCTTTCCCATTCTGTGTGTTTTATTTCTCTGTTTGAGGGCCTTTTATGAAATCAGCAGCTCAGCGGAAGGAAATCATTTGCATACTTGGCTCCATACACCTGGAATTCCTTAATTTTAGGGATTAGCGAAATGAGTCTAATAAAAAGTGGAGGCCCTTGTTAATCATCTCTGTAAAGTCCCTTCATTACCTGGTACTGGTGCCCAATCCGAGTGCTCCTTTCAGGAAATTCACATTGTGCAGGTCAGTTATTGCAATTTTATGAACTGATTTGTAATTTTACGTGACACAGTTTGTGTTTTTAGTGTTCCTGAAAGTTAAATGACTGTTTTCTCTCCCCTGTCCCACTCTTAAGAGGACGTCTTTCAGGGTTATCATAGATAAGGCCCAAAGGTGACGAGTGTGAAAGCCGAATTATTGCTCTGTAACCCTGACCGTGGGAGCTGGAATTTACACATGCGTTGTGTTGTTATTGAAGATGATCTTGATGCAGTCCTTGCTAACATAGCTTTCCAGTAGAGAATATGCAAATCTTCTCTGTTCTGTTGTACATTCACCCCCAGAGCATTCTGGATGCTTCTCAGAACTTCCAAATCCTATTCATCCCCTCCCTACAGAATGGAAGAAAAATGTTTCAGTTGCCCCTGCGCTTAAGCAGAATATGATTAAGGTCAGGTCAACAACGCAGTTGCCACAGACAACTTTCTGAAAAGGGCAGGAATACAGCACATCTACTGATTGCCAGTACATTTCCAGTAAATCCAGGGTTCCACATGCAGCTCCTTATAGAATTGGCAAAACATAATTTGGTCCCACAAAAGTAGACAGTCCTCATAATTGGAAATTAAAACAAAATAAAACAGCAAAACAAAACAAAAGTCCTCCCTGGAAGTTCTAATTTTTTTTTTCAAAATACAACTACTATGTCACAAAGCCCAAGAACAGAGCCCGTAGCTGCCTGAAGTCAGCAGTTGCAATCAGGATAATTCTGTAACTAAATAATGCATGCTGGAATGCTGTTTACAGGAAATGAGCAATTTATTTTATTATCCAAATTTTAAACCCTTTTAATATGCCTCCCAAGAAGATGTCTGATTTAGAAAATTGCAAAAGAGACCTTAGGAGAGGAAAAGGGGTACTCAAAAATTTCACTACCATAAAGGCCAGATAAAGAAACTTTAAAGATAATATGAATAAGACTGGTAGGTGTATCCACAAGCATTACCTTTACTTTGGTGACACTAAGGGACCAACATTATACTGAGAAACAGATAAACTGTGGAATAAAAAGCTAAAATGTAAGATTATGTTCAGTAGAAGTGATAAATCAGTTAGATTTCCTTTCCGCAGTTAAAGTATGTGTGTGTGTGTGTTTGTGTGTGTGCATACGTACTGCCAAATATGTAAAATGCTTATGTTAATAGAAGAATCACAACAAACTGCTAGCTATAATGAAAAGGGACTGGAGGAAGGGTTTCTCTTTTCATCTTGAAATATTTTTGACTTATTTACATACTCTAATTGTACATGCATAACTTTTTTGGATTATCAGAGTTTATGTGGGTGGGGAAATTTGGAGTAATAGTTTTGTTTTTATTTCTATTTGTCTGTATCTTTAGTGAATAAATCTTTTAAAGAAACATCATTTTCAGGGCCCTAATAACTCTCTTATTTGAGCACAGAGGCAGATGTACATTTTGTTCTTAGATAAATCAAGTTCTCGCACACACACTGAATATACAAGTATGTCAGGAACATATTAAAAGAGTATCAAATTATCAGCTTTCTCAAGACAGCCACATTTCATGGTCTCAGAGTTCTTGAGGACTCTCTTGGCAGTTCAGAGGGTTCTTGTTTTCATCCATCAGACTGGACCAGCTCCCCATGAAGGCCAAAAACATAGTCATATAAGAAAATAAGAGGGAAGCCAAGACCGACCACCCTCTCTGGGAAGGATGTGCGGTCTCCATGGCCTCTCTTGCCGCCTGTCATAGTACTCCACAAGAACACAGATGAAAGATCAGGAAGGACAGTGGAGATGACTTCATTTCCCACTTTATCTGCAGACGAGGGGCTGGAGCTGAGAGACAACTTAGCTCACAGAGGGGACTCCCACCAAGGTTACCCTCTGTTCATACTAACCTCCTTCTGGAGCCTTGTCGGCTAGTGCACGCTGGCTCTATTTAGTTCATCTGACCAACTCAACCCAAGTAGAAGAAAAGCCAGGGTCCCAAGAAAAAGAGAGCAGAGGAGGTTGGTTTTGACGGAAGGCAAAGCACCCTGTGAATGAGCTCTTCCCCCACAGTAGCCAGAGCCCTGGAAAACTGACATGCTGGAAAGCGCAGGGGTAAGTCAAGGGAATAAGTAGATAATTAATAGGTCAAGGGAAGTGGTGTGTATTGGAAGCATACATGTGCAAGGCACTTTGCATTCATTCTCTCCAGGGAGCTATGCATCATCGTCATCGTTCCCACTTTGCTAAGAATGGCAAATAGCACGTTCAAACTTCTGCACCTCCTAGCTGAGCTGGCTTTTAAACCCAAGCCTGTCTGCATCCTTAGCTTAGACTGGAAATCTCTACACCCAACAGGCTTTCAGAGAAATACAATAGATCAGGCAAGTCTTGCTTACCTCAAACTTTTACTAAGCAAATAAGTAAATTTTGAAAGTCGGCTGTCCACTGACGACCATGCTGATGAGGAAAGAAACAGAGGGAGACACTCTTCCTGTTAGAGGGAATAAGAGGAAATTGAATTTACCGAGTATTTAATGTGCATCAAGCAAGTGCTATATGTACTTAGCATATATCATCACATTGGATTTAAATGAAAGTGTATGTATTTTGATATCATTTTAGGGAGTAACCAAAGAATGGTCAATGACTCTCACTCTAAAAATACATGAGCTTGCAAGGGTGAAGGAGAGGAGACAAGCTTCCCAGATAACTTCATTTGCCACAGCTACAGTTTTGATTTGGGAGGTTCCTGACCTGGAGAAATGATGAGCAGCTGTGCTCCAGCATCTGTGATTGGGTGCCAGGCTGATTCTCTGCTTCAGCGCCATCTGGAGGTTTCCTCCAGACACTCCACCCTGGTGAATTGTAATTCTTTAATAATAATAACAGTAAATAACAGCTAACTGACATCTATTGAATACTCACTATAGGTCCGACTGTATCCTGAGAGCCTTACACTTTTCATGGCATTTTATGTTCTCAACAGACCTACGAGGTGATTACTTCTATTAATTCCTTTTCACAGGAGGCTCCCAGTGACAAGGAATTTGCAAAAACAAAAAACAAAATAAAATAAAATGACCACTAAGTAGTGGAGACAGGATTGACAGCTCAAGTCTGAGTTTCTAATTACTCCATCCCATTGTCTTTTGAGCAACAAGATTCATAAAGGACTTTGGCTAAACAAATAGTTGCTGTTTATATGCTTTCTTTCATTTTATGGGATACAGTTAGCTGTGTTAAAGGGTAGGAAATTTAAATAATTTACATTTCTCCCTTCCCCACCTCCTGCTTACCTTGAAGTCAAGCAGAGACATTAATATGGATGTGCAGACCCTATCACCCTCCCTCACCCTCTCTTCTTCCTCATTGGCTGAGGAAAAGCCACAGGCCTGGTTACCTGTCTGAGTTCACATCCCATCATCCAAATACCAGAAAGGACTGGCTTGACTGTCAATCACAATTATGAAAAGTGAGGGGTCAACTCATCCCTCAGTACTCCAAGGCCACCCCAAGGATAAAGCATGGCGGTTGCTACAACTGCCCCCTGGATTTTTACCAAACCCCACTCTCCCTCCTGAGCACACAACAAGGTTGCAATGCCAGTCTGAGAGACTGAGTTCTGGATGTCACATGTGGCCCTGGGACTGGTAGACATGCTTCCCCAGCCCTAGCCTCTGCAATACTCTCTCTCATCCATATACAGGGTGACTTTGAAAGCCATGTGTTGAAGATAGCAAAGCCACCAGATACAAAGAGACAGGACCCCTGAATCACTGCTTGCAGAAGACTTGTCTGCTAATCAAGAATATCAGTTTAGAATGTTATGTGTGTGAAAAATAAACTTGGACTATAAAATGCACTGATCTTGGCCAGGCACGGTGGCTCATGCCTGTAATCCCAGCACTTTGGGAGGCCGAGGTGGGCAGATCACGAGGTCAAGAGATTGAGACCATCCTGGCCAACATGGTGAAACCCCATCTCTACTAAAAGTACAAAAAATTAGTTGGGCGTGGTGGTGCATGCCTGTTGTCCCAGCTACTCGGGAGGTTGAGGCGGAAGAATCGCTTGAAACCGGAAAACGAAAGTTGCAGTGAGCCGGGATCGCACCACTGCACTCCAGCCTGGCGATAGTGCTAGACTCTGTGTCAGTTGACTCAGGAATGCATTCAGGGCACATACAAAAGCACTACTCCACATGGCCAGGAGTGTGTGGACAGCAGTCCAGGGCTGGAATGGTGATGCGGAATCTTTCTTTCAGGCACTCCACTCCCTCTGAGGAGGCCTATGCCCTTATGCATATCACCTCATGGTCGCGAGATGTCTACTGTATCCCAGACCCCCATTCCAGGCAGAAAGAAGAAGGAAGAAGTTGCTAAAAGGATCGTACTGATGTCAGGACATAGGAAGTTTCCCCCAGACTTCTTGGCTTATGTCTTGTCAGTCATAACTGAATCATATGCCCACCCCAAGTGGCCAGGGGTCTGATGTAAATTATTCCAGAGCACACAGAGAACTTGGAGAAATGCCATGGTGCTCTTTAGAAGAAATAAGAGAACTAGGTCATTAACAGTATCTTAGTAATACACAGAAGTAGTATACAGAATTTTAGCAAAGAAAAATTACTTAGGTTTCTGTGCTTTTTCTAAAAACCTACATATTTCCTCTGTCCCAACATGTGCATTTTGACTGACAACCCTACCTTTCCCCACCTGAACATCATGTCGCCTCTGACATGAATTCTCCTGTAACACATACAGACTTTGGTTAAGGTTTAATTTCAAACTTGCAATGAATTTGATAAGGATGCTACTCCAGCTTTTGATTGAAATGTGCATCCTTGATGTTGAGTTGGAAAAGCATGTCTACAGCAGTAAAAAGTCATCTCAGAAAGCCAAACCTGATTTCATCCTTCTCGTCATCCCACTTCCCCAGCAGCTTCCACCAGCTCAGCTCCCTGCCATCTTTCAGCTCTCACCTCAGATCCTGAGTGTGCTACTTAATAAACAAAAGGACAGGTTTCAGGTCTCCTGGATGGAGAGTGCTTTTGACCAGTCACTAATAAAGAGCCAAAGGAGGATTTGCTAACAGAAAAGATGGACCACACGTGAACAGGAAGGTATTCAGTGCATTCTGAAATGGAACTATGAGTTTTATTTTGCAGGCTGTTTCATCTGATCTTGAAGAATACAAATATCTATGTTTGAACTAGAAATGTACTTCCAAGCATAGCCACCAACCTAACCCAACATACCAGCTTCCACGGAGATGCTGAAATTTTTATCATTCTACAACATTGAACAGATTCACCACATACATCACTCTGGCTAAGATGAACAATCTGCATTAGGCTTACAATGGGGAATGGGTAAAAATGTTGCATCCAGTCTCAGGACTACACATTTTTCAAAAGGAAGCAATGTAGAAAATGGTGGTCTTATCGCATGGTGAAGGCCAGTGTCCTGAAACTGATTTTAAATCTAATAGCCAACATCAACAGTCATGGGAAGAAGGGATGCCTTATTAAGCTCAGATGACCAATGTTCTTGGTTCTTTCCATTATGAATCAAAAAATGTAAAATTGTGCTGTGTTTGATCCAGTTTTAGCCTAAGTAGCCCAATCAACCATAGGAAGCTCATGGCTCCTGTGGTTGTGTGGGTCCTGTCTGGCATTCTGGAACTTGCAATGTGAACTTTAGCTATTTCTTCTCCTCTGTGAATGTCTGTTATTTATTTATTTATTTATTTATTTATTTATTTATTTATTTATTTAAATTTTTTGAGCCAGAGTCTTACTCTGTTGCCCAGGCTGGAGTGTAATGATACAGTCTCAGCTCACTGCAATCTCCCCCACACATGTTCAAGTGATTCTCCTGCCTCAACCTCCCTAGTAGCTGTTATTATAGGCACCCACCTCCACACCTGGTTAATTTTTGTGTTTTTAGTAGAGGTAGGATTTACCATGTTGGCCAGGCTGGTCTCGAACTCTTAACCTCAGGTGATCCACCTGCCTTGGCCTTCTAAAGTGCTGGGATTATAGGCATGAGCCACTGTGCCCAGTCTGTACTTCTGTTTTTATTGTCCCTACAATATGAAGGGTAATACCTGACCTAATTATATTAAAGACATGGTATAATAAAAGTGGTGTGCTAATAAGGATAATTATTAATTCAAGTCTACTGTGTACCTGGCTTGGTGTTACCTGCTTTGTATACAATAGCAATTGATCCATACTATCATAGCTCCTTAAAATAAGAGATAAGTTTCTTATTCCTGCAGATAAGTACCCCTAGGTTCAGAGAGGGTGAGTGATTTGCTATCACATTGCTGGTATGTGGCTAAATCTGGACTAGAATTTAAGTCCATGACCACCATCCCTAGACCATTTCAAAAGCTGTATCCTGAAAGATGTCAGTGTGGTTATTTATTTATTTATTTTAGACAGAGTCTTGCTTTTTTCACCAGGCTAGAGTGCGTGGCGAGATCTCAGCTCACTGCAACCTCCACCTCCTGGGTTCAAGCAATTCTCCTGTCTCAGCCTCCCAAATAACTGAGATTACAGGCATGCGCCACCACGCCCAGCTAATTTTTGTATTTTTAGTAGAGATGGGGTTTCACCATGTTGACCAGGATGTCTCAATTTCTTGATCTTGTGATCAGCCTGCCTCAGCCTCATAAAGTGCTAGGATTATAGGGGTGAGCCACCATGCCCAGCAGAGTGTGACCTTAAAGAACTTGATAAAGAGTTTGGAATGAAGTATCGTAATTGCTATTTGTTTTAACCTTTGCCTACCATGAGGAAACAAATGTATTAGATGCTCTGAGAAACATAAAGAAAGACAGCTTAGCTCAAAACACAGCTTGAAATACAGGCCCTTGGAAAGAAATCATTCAGAAACCAAAGAAATACATCCCTATCTTCTTCGCTTTACTATCATCCATGCCAGTAGGGAGAAAAAATTGCCTGAGGAGTTTTCAGAAACCTTTTCAAAAGACTTGAATTTCAGAATCTTTTTCAGAGATTTGACTATTTTTTTTTCTTTTTTCTGTCTAATAAATGAGACAATACATGTAACTATTTGATATTTGGCCTCTGTGTATCTGTCTCTCTTAAAAGAAAATTTTGGGAAATGTTGTCCATGTCGGGAGGACACCAGAGTGATTAAGTAATTCTTCTATTGACTTTGTGTGTTTCTCTCTCCTTCACGCGTCTGTGTGTAAGCAGATGGGCATGCAGCATTTCTTAGATGTAAAAAGGCATTCTCTCTGAAGCTCTCTGCTCCACCACCATAATCTGACCCCATATGACTCTCTAGTGGAAAATAGCTACATAGATGTTAAGGCTGAATAATTTTCTGTTAGAGCTCTTAAAACAAAATGGCAGCCAGGTTTTTAAAGAAGCATGTCAGCTTGGATTTTCAATGAATAGATGTTCCAATTATACTTGCAATATAAGTAGAAATTACAGAAATGCATGATTTTCCTGAACAAAGAAAACTGCAGATATGTTATTTGTTTTAGTAATAAAATAGTTTTTTTTTAATTGCATGTTCCTTTCTCTTCTTCAACTAGAAAAATTGGGATATGTTTCATGATGTGGAATGAAACCCACTTAATAAATCTGTAGTCCACACCTTCCTCAGGGATATATGTACTGAATTACATTTCCACTTGCACTACTTAATTTGGGAGTTGATTGAAGGCAGTCAGGTAAAGTGTGAGGCTTTTTTCCCTACACATAAGTGTGAGTGATAGAAAATATTAGCAAAGGAAATATTGCTATACAGATATTACCTGGTTGTAGTATCTGTTAAAGGAAATGCACTTCTGTATTATTAAGGTAAAGCCTTAACACTATCCATGCCCTTTGACCCCGCAATTTCACTTATGGGAAACCATCCCAAGGAAAGGATTAAGAGTGTGGGTAAAGCTCTTGGAGCCTTACAGTTGCTGTGCAAAAAAGTCTAGACTGGCTTTGCCAAGGAAGAGAAGTCAACTGGTCATCCAGCTATCACAGCTGTCCTTGCTGTCCTAGCCAGTATCATCCACCAGATTTGTAAGCAAAGCCACCTTAGACTTCTAGCCAAAGATAAGCCCCTAAAAGTGAAGTCACATGAGTTATCCTATAAGACCAGCATCAAAATACCCAACTCAGCCTTTCCCAAATTTCTGACCCATAGAATCTCCATTGCAAACCATTATGTGTCGTCTATTTCATTTGCCTTTGGAAATAGCCTTGATAGTACAGATTTGTTACTTACATCTCCAAAGATCCTATTAAGCAACCAATGGATATATTGGCAAGCACCAATGGAATAACCCGAGATGTCATAAGTAATTATATTAGTTTGCTAGAGCTGCCATAGTGAAGTACCACAAACTGGGTGGCTTAAAAAACAGAAATGTATCGTCTCACAGTGTTGGAGGCTAGATGTTAAAAAATCAAGATGTTTGCAGGGTTAGTTCTTTCTGAGGGCTCTGAGGGAAGGATCTGTTCTAGGCTGCTCTCCTTGGCTTGTAGATGGCCATCTTCTCTGTGTCTCTTTCCATCATCTTCCCTCTAGGAATGCCTGTCCTTGTGTCCAAATTTCCACTTTTTACATGAACACCAATCATATTGGATTAAGGACCACCCTAATGAGCTCTTTTTACCTTGATTACCTCTAGTTCCAGTAAATACAGACAACTATAAAGACAGTTATGTGTTGAATACCTTATAGGTAACAAGGTGGGGAGACAGACCATCCACAGAAAACAAACTTTCCATCTCTTCTGCTTCATCCATTATCTCTGTTCCAGAAAAACTTGGCACTTCGTGCTCAGGCATCACAATTGTAGAAGCAGATTTTCCAGCAGCAAGGGAGTCTGGCTGTTTAGATCTCCCTCTTGCAGGGCTCAAATGGCAAAAACCCTATGCCAGCCTTCTGCACCAGCAGAAAGGACAAATAATTAAGGGTATCAGGTACTCAAGATCCCAGCTTTGTCACTCACCAGTTCTGACTCTGTACTGATGGAATGAAAGTAATTCAAGACTCCTGTCTCTCCTTCCCCACTGGGTTCTTCTGGGAAGAGTTCCAGTGTCTTCTTCCCAACACCGTTCTGTTCATTTTTTATCTTCCTCTTCGTGATGGCACCCATAGCTTTTCTTTAACTTCCCCATCCATCTTTGCTTATGGAGAACTCAGATGACTCCATGAGGATGAATAGTTTTGGCAATAACAACAACACAACTACAACAGTACAACAACACAACTACATAAGCATAACAACACGACTACAACAGCACAGCAACAACACAACTACAACAGCACAACACAACTACAACAGCACAACACAACTACAACAGCTCAACAATGAAACTACTACAGCACAACACAACTACAAGAGCATAACAACACAATTACTACAGCACAACACTACAATAGCATAGTAACAACACAACTACAACAATATAACAACAATACAGCTACAACAGCACAACTGCAACAGTATAACAACAAAAATACTACAGCACAACAATGAAATTACTATAGCACAACACAACTACAACAGCACAACCATGAAACTACTACAGTGCACAACACAACTACAACAGCATAACAATACAACTGTAACAGTACAATTTCAGCACAACTACAACACCACAACACTTGCTGAGTGCTTTCTAGTGCCAAGCACTGTTCTGCCCATTGTAAATGTATTACATTTTCTAATTCTCATCAACATATTAAGAACTAATCATTCTGTTTATACTCATTACATACATGAAGAAACTGAGTCACTAGTTTTAGTGACACTTCACAGTCACATAACTGTTAAGTGGAAGAGCTGAGATTTAAGCCCAACTCATTATTATCCTACATAACAAAAGAAAGAAAAGAGCTAACACCATAGTAAACATCTCTTTCTGGGCAATGAAATGGGCAATTTCCTCCCATGTTCCATTGCCTTTTTTCACAACTATTATCACCAGATGTCCCATTTTGAAGGGGAAGACTCGTATTTTACAGGAAAGCAAAAACATCTCACGGCTTCCATGGTTCTCCAGTATTTTCCAAACTTTTTTCCAAGATCACTGTAAATGACCACATGAAGATGTCACAAAAGTAACAGCTTAGGGACTGCAGCAAGCCCATACACGGTTGATCTCAGCCCAATCAAGGCACTGAACCTGCGGTTTTGGAACCTGTGGGCAGACATTTCCCATCTTCCCAGGAGAGCTGTTCCCAATTCCTTCAGCCAGCAAGAGCCCCAAGGATGCTTCCTTCATCAGCTGGTGAGGCTGCTCTTCTCATGCACCCAACACCACTTAGGACAAATGTCAGGTGAAGATGACCCAACTCTGACCATCAGTGATGAGGAGCAGACCCCAACAAACAAGGAAGCTTGTTTTCTTCACTCAGTCCCTTAAAGGAAGAAAAGGGCACTTAGGGTCAATGATACATCTACTAAGAAATGACAAAACAATTTATGTTTATCCTAAGAAGAACCCTGGATCTTCCTTTCTCTTAGTAGATACCACCTGTTCTGACTCATACCCATTTAGCAGCCACGTCTCCTTCTCAACGAAAGTGAACAAGAGAGGCAATGTGGACTTATCTTTGGTTTGCAGAATATTCAAATGTCTCCCACATTACCAGTCTTCCAACCATCCCATAAATGCAAAACTTAAAAGGACTGACTACACTTAATTGCAACTTGTTGCTTCTTTTCTTTAAAATTCTGGTACAGTGAGGCTGAACTCTTAACTAGGAAAACTGTGCCAGGACTGTTCCCTCTCTTGGACTCCTAGACTAGACCAAGAAGGTGAGAAGGACACCCTGGAATTTCATGCAGTATCTATCTTCTGAATGTGGGAATAGGAGAAACATGCTGTTCTGAGAGCAGAAAGCCACCAGACAATGTAAGAGGCTTCTCCCACAGTGGGCTACCTATTTGATTAGATTTGGGAAGTTAGTACAAGGAGATAAGGTAGGTTCAGGCTATTATGGCTGCCCCAGTCAGCCAATTAGGAAGGGTCAACTTAAGGACTACTATGTGCCAGAGAATTAGAATCCTGTTGTCCAAGAACTTATTATCCCATAAATGAAGAGGACACAAGACAAACACACACACACACTCACTCACACACACACACACACACACACACACACACACACACACACTAGCGGTTCGATAGTAACTCAAGGCAAACGTCCTTCCAGGTTGATCCTGATCCAGCCAGCTGTACAGCTAAGTGTTGGTCAAGAGGTTGAATCTCTTCCAATATTTGTTTCCTCTTGTTCCTTCTCTCTCCTACATCTTCTCTTCAATTCCGATCTCTGTCATGTAACTTCACTTTATCCCAACATTACTTGCTTCCTCTTTTGAAAAGTACAAATTTAACACTTCACATTTTTAAAGATAATATTTTCTCCAAATCAAAAAGTGACATCATTATGCTGATTTCTCCAGCCAAAACTTGGGTGTCATCTTTCTCTCCTCTTAAGTTTTCATCATACCTGCATCCGATTCCATATTTTAAAAATATATCAGAATCTGACAACTTCTTCCCTCCCTCTGCTCTCTCTGGTGTCAAACTCCTCCCTTCCCTCCTCCTATGCCCCTACTGCATCCATCTCAGCTCTGCTAAATGGTCTCTCTGCTTCCCTGTGGCCCCCCCACCCACACAGTCTGTTATTATACCGGGGAGTAACCACCAATAATACCAGAGAGATCCAAAGTCTTTCCAAAAATCTCAGACACTCTCCATGATCTGGTTCCCATTACCTCTCTTACTATATCCTGCCTCCCATAGTGCAAAAGGTTGTCATTCAGGCAAGCAAGTAACTAAGCAGCAGATGGAGAGGCAAAGGGGAGACAGCATAATCACCAAGAAGGCTGGGCAGTGAGGAGGCTGAGAGATAAGAGTAGGACTTCCATTTGCAGAAGAGAGCGCAAACACCATTGAGAGTGGCATCTAAGCCCCATCTCTTTTGCTTTGCTCCTCTGCATGAAAATGAAATCCTGCGGTAGTCATAGTCATTTTGTTAATTTACATGTATGCCACGTTTCATAAGATCCCTTGAGTAAGGTAATTAACACGTCCTGTTCTTCAGTTGTTTGTCTCTTTCTTGCCTTCCTGCGAGTACGGCAGCCAGCAGCATCTCTGCTGTGTCTGGGATCTGCGTCGCTCTGCCCAAGGTATGCAGTGGGTGGGTTCCTGATGCCCTTGACTGATGTCACCAAGACTATGCCTGATACACTCACTTTTGTCCCTGTCCCCTCTCCTGTGCAACTCCCCTCTACTTTAATAGAAAACTCACCACCATTATAAGTCTCCTGTTTCTCTCGGCATTCTCAGCAGGAGTAGAGGGATACCTTTTCAAGCACAGGCAAATAAATGGTCTTAGGCTTTACTAGATTGATTAAATGAATTGCTTCTGGTCCACACACTTCTGTAAGGCAAATCATCCAAGCTGATGAGACAGATGAAGGGGTACGGGGGGCCATAAGGACAGGTTGGGTGGGGGGATCCTGTGTAAGAAGATGAATCAAACACAAACAAATAGATAACACAGATCCACTGAAATAAAATACCAAAAGCCAACGTTTGCCCAGAACTTTACAGTCGCAGAACACTTCCACAGACAAAGACTGTTCTCACATCTTGCTAGCCCATTTATGAATCATGACTTAGAAACTCGACTGTGGTTGCATAGGTTTTCAATCCTGAATTTTTCTTAAGGACACATAATGGGAGGCAGCTTTATCTTAAATACATCTATCAACGTTATGTATTCTAAATCTCCAAAATTTTGAAATCAGCCTTTGTTTTCCACTTTTTAGCATTTCTCAAACTGGAATGTACCCTACAATTGATGTATAAGTTTAATCCGGCAGTGCTTCTTTCTTCTTCTTTTTTTTTTGGAAAGCTATTATTGGATCAATGGTGTGTGTCTTACAGTCAGCAGCATCCTAGGATCAAGGAAACAGTGGGCATACTTGTGTGAAATGTGAGCATGGATGTGTACACTTGCCTCTCTGGGTATTTCCATTCATTAGCTCCTTTTTGCTACTAAAAGCACATCCATACAGCCCTAGGGTCCTGATGGGGCCCAGACTCCACTAGCCAGACTTCTCTTCAAGGAGAGTTACAGCGCTACTTGATCAATTTGTATTCTAAAGGGAGAAGCCCCCATAAGCTCCCAGCATCATCAATAAGCCAAGAAAACCTTACTACCACCATTGATGCTACATCCTTTGAGGCTCAGAGGATACCTCTGGAGGAGTTCAAACTCTTGGAGGTCTTCGTCTCTCTCTGTGCCTTGTCCCTCTCTCTGCCAGCTCAGAGGGGCACCTCTCTGATCTGGCATAGAAACTCTCTTTGCGCTGGCACAGAGGGGTACAAGGAGCTCCAAGTTCCTTGTCTAAGCTGGCACTGCGAGAGACAAGGACACAGGCCACATGCCTCTGTTCTGGGTTCCTACTGGGGACAGCAAGGCCAATAACTAAACGCATGCAAGAGGGGGGCTGTCCTCTGCAAGTGAGGAAAAGGCTTCAGCATTGAAGCAGGATTTCTTTACAAATTCCTTAATTTCACCTTCCTGCATTTTACACTGAATTTTGTCAGTTTATAAATTTGCACTATAGCTCAGCACTGGGAAGAAGAGGGGGACAGATAATCAAACCTACAGGCGTTTTACACACAGACACTGAAAAATAAAGACCATTAGCAAAAAGCATAATTAAATTAAAATGCCAACTTGCCAAGGAACCTCAGTAAATGGGAAATATATCAAACTGTGATAATACAAATGGGCTATTTCTCAAGGTGTGAGAATGTCAATGGAATAAACTCTGATAATTTGCTGACTTTTTATGCTGAAGGTAGAGTAATACCTTAAAAATAAATGACCACAATCACACACACACACACACACACACACACACACACACACTCCCATGCAGTATGTGCACACCTGTTTAACCATGCTAATACCACAGCGTAGGAGCCCCCAGGGCTGGAATATTCAGAAAAAATCACTTAAAAGCCCAATTTCTCCTTTTGGGTGAGTTGGCCAGCCCTCAAATCCCAGCAGAGATATTTTATTAGTCACTGGATCTACTTTCTCAGGTCCATTCAGCCTAATTTATTTCGAATGCGTGTTTGCCGGTTAAGTTTAACATATCCAGTTAACGATAGCTGAATATTCTCTAAAAACAATCTTATAATGAAGCCACAGTTCTTTGTAGAATATTGAAAATTACTTTTGGCATGCAAGTTCGTTTTCTTAATTCCTCTTTTAGTGTGCAAATAACCTTTGAAAACCTGCTTCTAGGTGTTTATGTGTCAGGACAGTATCAAAAATTATTCAATTGCCAAGTCACATGTCAACACTTCTACTACAAAGCCTCCGAGAACCCTGATTCTCTCTACTCTGCTGCCCTCTAGTGGAACCCTGACAAATCCTCGCTTTCGTTTCGATTTATTTATTTCAATGGAAGCATGGAACGGAAAACTATTTGCGTCACACCACGAAGGGAAGAGGCACTTCTGAAGCAGCCAAATCCAAATGACCTGAAAACGGGGGACTCCATTGAAATCCCTTGGAAGAACTTTTAACAGAGGTGATGCTGTCAAATATTTTCTAGTAATTTACTAAGAATCACCTGTAGCTACAGGCATGCCTTGGGAAGAAAAGAGACGGGCAGCCCCTATGTTCACGTGATGGGCTGAATAGACAATATCCTCACGGGATGGTTGGAAATGGCTCAGTCTCTCGATTCTAGAGTCACAGGGCACAGCCCAGAGAGTAGAGGGAGAAGGGTTATTTAAAGTGCACCCCTCCTAATGCTGGATGTTGTCAAGCAACATAACTGAAATATTCAAATTCTTAGTTGAATTAAGGAAAAATCACTACATATATAACAGCAAAGCAGGTATGAAATTATGACAATGACATGCAATTGATGAGTTATCTTATTTCCTTCCATCATTTAATGAGAAGACAGGAGCCCAAAGAGGTGAAAGGACTTGCCAAGCACCCACAGCTAACAGGTGACATAGCTGCCATCAGAACCCGGGTCCTATGATTCAGAGCCCAGGTTTTTCCCCATTACAACATTACAACAGGTGCTTTCAAAATTTATTTTCAACTTCTTTTATCGCAGCTGGTGCGATAAAAGTTGCATTGGGCAGTAACAAGTAGCCTGACAAATAACTGAATTATGGAACTTTATGGAAGAATTATTTTTTAGGAATAAATGAGAGCAGATTCCGGTTTATTCCTATAACTGCATGACCCTTGGAATCCATGAGTGGTTTGCAAGTGGTACAGATACAGTCATGAGGAGCTGTCCACATGAGAAAAAAATTTTCAATTTATAAATACAAATGTGTGAGAAATGTAACTTTCTTTTAAAATTCAGTTTCAATTTAGATCCCCATATCGCTTGGTGGTGGAAGTTTAATTTCAGTTCATTCAGGGTTGATCTGTCTTCCCACTTTATGTGGATTCCAGTAGAGGGGCCAATGTAGTGGGAAGGCATTAGAGAGACAGGTGCAGCCCTGATCCCCAGCATCATCATTTCTTCAAGGTGGCACTCAGTGAGACTTCCTCGTTTCTGTTGAGTGCCTCATGAACAGTCTTGAGACCTGCCAATCCCATCAGCTCCTGAGCTAAACCCAGCATGCCCCCAGTGCCCGGGAAACCTCCACTGCTTCCCCACTATGAGCTGCCTGTTGACCCAGCCATGGCATGTGTTTGTATCCATCCTGGAAGCTTGGTCCCCACCCACAGTCTCTGCTTGGGAAGAAGCACAGTTCTCTTTTTCTCTTGGATCTCCCCACTGATGCAAGGTTTCCATTGCCAGGACACCCACCATACAGCCCACCCACCTCAAAACTGCATTCATGTGGCAGAAGGCAACCTGCCTCAAATATGTCTCATTCATCAATTCAATCAGTGTTTGTTGAGCTTCTCCCCTATGCACTGAAGACACCCCTATGAGAAGACTGACCAGGTACCAGCCCCAACGGGACTCACAACTTAGGGTTGAGGACACCATTAAACAGGCAAAATGTACACACAATGATTTTAGGGAAGAGTGGAAAGAGAGTGATGAGGGGTGGTGAGGAGGGATCTGATTTCAAGCTACATGGTGAGAAAAACCCTTTCGAAGGAAGGGACATTTGAGCAGAGGTTTGCATAAATGTCCAAGCAAGGACATTTCTAGTCTTGGAGCATGGAATCTCTGCTGGAACTTATGTACTCTTACAAACAGCAAAAGCAAAAACACCTTATTTTTGTGTGTTAGCCTTCCTATGATCCATGAAAATGGAGTTCTTAGCTGATAGGGTACACAGGGTCTCACGGAAAGTATAGAGAAAAATACCAGCTCATATTCTAAAATATTATTTCAGGACACATCCTCTCTGGGCAGACTTTGGGAGGGACATCCCTCATGACAAATTCTCTGCCATTTATGGTGAGGAGGGAAAAATAAGGCTGATACATTATGAAAAACAGTATGAGTTTCCTCAAAAAACTAAAAATAGAACTGCCCTATAGTCCAGTCATCCCACTTCTGGGTTTAGATGCAAAAGAACTGAAATCAATGTATCAAAGAGATACCTATGCTCTGATGTTTATTGCAGCACTATTCACAATTTCCAAGACATGGAATTAATTTAAGTGCCCATCAACAGATGAATGAATGAAGAAAATGCAGCATATACACTGTTGAATATTATGCAGCCATAAAAAGAGTAAAATCCTGTCATTCTCAGCAACATGGATGAGCCTGGAGGGCATTATGGTAAGTAAACTAAACCAGACACAGAAAGACAAACATTGCCTGTTCTCACCCATATATGGGAGCTAAAAATGTTGATCTCATAGAAATAGAGAATAGAATAGTGGTTACAGGTACGTGGGGAAAGGAGGTGGGGAGATAGCAGATGTTGGTTAATTGATAAAAAATGACAGCAAGGCAGGAAAAATAAGTTCTAATATTCTAGAGCATTGTAGGGTGACTATAGTTAACAATCTACTTTATGTTTTCCAGTAACCAGAAGAGAGAATTTTGAATGTCCCGAACAGAAAGAAAAAATAAATATTTCAGTTGACAAATAAATTAATTACCCTGATTTGATCATTACACATTGTTTACATGTATTGAAATACTATTCTGTATACTACAGATATGTGTAATTACTACATGTCAACTAAAAAGAAAAAAGTTAAAAAATACAAAATATAAGGCTGATAGTATCACCATGTATAGCCAGACCCCTGATGGCTCAAGCCTTCCTTAACATTTACCTTCTGCCTCTGGAAAGCAGAGACCTCTGTCACAGTTGCACCCTCATGCCCACACCCACCCAGTCCTCTGGCATGGCCACAGTAGGCATCCACCTGAGATGCTGACCCGAAGGAACGGATCAAACCACACCCATGCAAGCAAGTCTGAATAAGGCACCTGTAACTCGGGGAAGAACTTCTGACTCAAATCAGGAATAGCCTCTGGAAAAGAAAAATTATTTATGGGGGCCTCCACCCATTTGTTAGTCATTTATCCACATGAATCCTTAGTGCAGGTGCAGGTGTCCAAAATGCAAATACTCATGGAGGCTTAAATAGGTGACATAAATAAGAGAAGTGGGCTGGCTGAGGGATGATTCTTCACCTCCCCAAATAAATATCTTCTTTCACATTTTCTTTGATTTGTTCTTCTCTCTTGTTGGTTCATTATTCTGTATTATTTTGTTTTTTTTTGTTTTTGAGATGAAGTATTGCTCTGTCGCCCAGGCTGGAGTGCAATGGTGTGATCTCAGCTCACTGCAACCTCTGCCTCCTGGGTTCAAGCGATTCTCTTGCCTCGGCCTCCTAAATAGCTGGGATTACAGGCATTCGCCACCATGCCCTGCTAATTTTTGCATTTTTTAGTAGAGATGGGTGTCATCATGTTGGTCAGGCTGGTCTCAGACTCCTGACCTTGTGATCTGCCTGCTTCTGCCTCCAAAGTGCTGGGATTACAGGCGTGAGCCACCACTCCTGGCCCATTAGTCTGTATTTTATAGGAACAAGGGATAAAGAAAAATTTACATTCTTTATCATTGGCCCATGAAAGAATTACAATAAATGGCAACTAATTCTATGCCTCGATGGCAGAAAACCACCAGGGTGAAGAGAAGACCCTGGTGAATTGAAGAGTACAGGCCTCATCTAAAGAAGGAGGAGCTAGAACTAGTTGTCCCCTCATGGGAACATGGACTCAGCGTTGCCTGCTGTTAAGAGTTTTCAAAAGAAGCTGGAACCTAACTGTTCTTGTGAAATATTCTAATATATGTACATGCACAATTAATACATATTCCTTTAAAGCCCTGTACAGAAAACAGGGGATATATATTTGGTCCAGATTCAGGGTATGAATCAGCAATTTGGAAACTGAATTTTTGTCGTATTGTTCAACTCTTGGGGTATCAACCAGATATAGTAGAAAAAATCTTGGTCTGTGAATCCAGAGGCTGGGGTGGGCGTCCTCATTCTACTATAAACTCTGTAAAAGCGTGGATAACTTGCACACCTCCCTGATCATCTCCTTAACGTCTCTAAACAAGGAGGAGATTAGATGACCAACTTTATTTTTATACCCACATCTAGAGTATAAACAGCTATAATAAATAGACTGTAAGATGCATATGACTTAAAAAAATAAACAAATGAACATAAGTTTCACTCTCGGTCACAAAACGATCCAGGGTGGGACAGCTGGAGTTCTTTTCCATGCTGTGATTCCAAGAACTACTCTCCTGTGATTATACGGGCTGCCAGGGCACTGCCATTGTCTACTTCTTGCTGCTCTCACAGGAGAGGCATGGTAGGCATGGTAGAGGAAATACACACCTGCTTCTTAAAAATCATGGCCTAAGATCTGTTCAAATCATTTTTACTAACATTCAGTTGATGAGAACTGGACACACAATCACACCCAGGTGCAGGGTGTGACATCACTGCACTGTGTAAGGGAAGAACAGATTTTAGTGGATGTCTAGCATTCTTTACCACCTGTGCTTCAAGAAAATGTTGCACATGAGTCCAATACATAAAACAGTTCTTCATGGAGCTGTACTAGTTGAAGATGAAATAGGGAATTTCTAGACTCCATGATGAAGGTTGCATCGTTGCTCAAAATATTTTTTCCTGCTTATGGAGAAAGAAGATATTTCTTTGTTGCACTGACATCAGATTTGGCCATGTGACTCACTCTTACCCAATGAATGTAGCTAGAAATGACGAGTACTATTGTTAAACAGCCATGGTCCACCACTCTTCTATTTTCCTTCTGAACGTGGACCAGTATGTCCCAGAAAATAATTTTTTTTTTTAGAGTTAGAATGAAGAAGATAGGAAACCAAATCAGCTGTTTCACGATCGTCATGTCACATGAATGAAAAATGCATCTTTAATTTTGCAGGCCATTAAGATTTGGCACCATTTGTTACTGCAACATAACTTGGCCTAAGCTGACTGATACACTCTCATGTCCAGTGTCTTCTTGCCCCATTCCCTAATTCTGCCTGGGAAGCATTTCCTTATAACTTCTAGGATTTGGCAAAGTACAGGACTCAGTCACTACCGAGATCTCTCAAATTCTTAGCGTACCTTGATTCTGTCTCCATATGGTGGGATCTCTACACTCCTAGAGGCTTTGAAGGACCTTTGCATTTCTAGAGCCTAACACCATGCAGGATATAAAGTAGGTGCTCAGCAAGATTGTTGAATATGGAACACATTATTTTGGCAATCTCCTGCAGCATGAAATTTTCTAATCAATGTCCCTCCCCACAGGCCATTCCTTCTGTCTAGTATGCCCTTCTCTCCCTCCTTCCACCTCGTAAGCTTCATATTTCAAGCCAAGCTCAGGTGTTCTCTTCCCTATGACGGCATCAGACTAGAGCCAGAAGAAGTGTGTTCTTCCCTGGATTCCAATAACTCTGAAATTTCCTTAGGTTCTTCCATTCTATATTCCTTTGGAAGCAAAGCTTCGTTTAGTGATTTTTAATTATCTCAGTTTCTAGGATCTTGTCGGATTCAATAGTAAGTACTCAAAATGTGCTTATTAAATAAATGAATCAATATAGTATTTCCAAATTTGTCATGATATAAAAACTTGAAAGAATTTGCTGTCAAGTATGTATATTAAAATACAACCTTTATGTGGTTTGAAGACTTTAATATGGCAAAAGTAACATATTTTGCATGAGGCGAATTGTCTTTCTCAAAAACCTGACACTGTATTATGTTGTAAGGTACACGTTATATCTAAATTATAGCATTTTCTATGCTTTCCCTCAGGCTAAATACTGCCCTTCTAGTCCTATTTAAACAAATGTGTTTAAATAAACTTTTCTCTGGGAGGAAAAGTATACCAAATCATTTACACTTTATATAAATTAGTTAATCAGTTCACAAGTTTGCTTCCCTCACCATATATATATATATATATATATATATAATATATATTTTATATTATGTAATATTATATATATATTATGTAACATTATGTAATATAACTATATATATATAACTATATATATATATGTATACACACATATGTATGTTTGCTATCATTTTAAATCTATTTGAATCTTTAGTTCTTAAAATTTCTGCCTTTTTATAAACAATGCATTCCTGAGAACCTCCTCCCAAGATAGTGTTTAAGTTTGGACTTTGGATGCCATGTGGATCGCTGTGCTGTGGGGTTTAAATCTGTCTTCACCGTCTACTGGCAGGTAATGCTGGCCAAGACAGTCAATTACCTAGCTCTCATTTTTTCAAAATGAGGTAATTGGTGGCTAATAAATGGTACATCAATCCACATGTATTCATCACTATTAAGGAAGAAAATGCATTCAGAATTTAAATGGATATAAATTATAACATAAAATACAGTGTTTGGAGCCTTCTCCTAAACTGCATCCACCTGGATGAACTAAACAAAGACACCCTTACTCAGGAGGCTGAGAAAGGAGGATCAGTTTAGAGCAGCCTGGACAACATAGCAAGATCTCATCTCTACCATAATAATAATAATAATAATAATAATGAAATAGGCATGAGGGTGTACCTTGGTCTCAGCTACTTGGGAAGCTGAAGCAGAAGGATCCCTTGAGCTCAGGATTTCAGATTGCAGTGACTTGTGGTCGTGCCAGTTCACTCCAGCCTGGAAAACAGAGCAAGACCCCCTCCCCTCCATACCCCCTAGACAAAAAAAGGAAAAGAAGGTATTCTGAGTGAGAGACGCAGGTCTGAAACAAAGGTAATGAAAGCCTCTAGAACTCTCATTTACAAACCCAAGCCACCTTTTCTTCTGTAACTAAAACAACAGAAATATTTTCTTCTTTTTATTCAACTCCACCATCTTTAAATTGGAGACTCAATGACACTGAAACTCCCACTTTTCCAAAAATTAACCTGTTAAGTGACTGTGCTTGTATTGCTACAACAAAAAACAATGTGGAACAAAGAAAACTAAACTGGGTTGGAGCAGATATTTTTTTCTAACTAAGGAGATTGATGAATTGCTTCACTGCATCCAGCAGAAATTGGAAATGATAACTCTTTCCCCCAGTCATAATGACTAACTGTTAAACTTGAAAGGATAAAACAAGGGAAGAATCTTGTTGCCTCTCCGAAGTTACAAGCACTACAAATGGGATTGACACCTTTCATCTTCTCACTCACAGCAGCTGGCGTCTGAGGAATAGCCTCCGGGGATGACAGAGTGGCTGGTGTGTGCTGGGGGCATCCGTGCAGAGAAACAGCTGTTTCTCAGATTTGCTAGAAGGAAATTTTAATCAGGGTCAGGCTGGAATTGGTTTGTGCAGACTTGGGCCTAGTCATTCCTTTGTGGGAGGCAAATGGCAAGGTGCTTTCTGGATTATGAAAACTCCAAACTCCAAACTCCAGAGTCGTGCTGGGACCTGCTTTATTTCTTCCGTCAGGCATCAGTGGACTGGCTTAGGTCCTTGCGCTAACTTATGTAACTCGGCAGCTTTATTGTGTGTATAGCAATAGAGTCTCTAGGCACACACATTTTGCTGGCCCTTCCATTGAAAGGTGATGCTACAAGTCTCCAACAAAGAGATGGATCACTAGGCAGTGAGCACAGTTCAAACTCTGAATCTTCCAGTTACCAAATGCAGTGGTTAGTTTTATGTGCTAACGTGGCTAGGCTATAGGACCTAAGTTTTTAACCAAACAGTAACCTGGGTGTTCCCTTGAAGGTATTCTGTAGATGTGGTTAACATATACAACCAGCTGACTCTAAATAATGGAGATGACCTTCTATAATGTGGGTCAGCTTCACCCAATCGGTTTATGGCCTAAAGAGCAAAAACTGAGGTCTTCTAAAAAACAGGTTCTGCCTCAAGACTCTAGCTTTAATTTTTGCTTGAGTTTCCAGCCTGCTGGCTCACTCAGTAGATTTATTTTTTAAATTTCAATAGCTTTTAGGGTACAAGTGATTTTATGTAACATGGATAAATTGTATAGTGGTAAATTCTGAGATTTTAGTGCAAATGTCATCTGAGTAGTGCACATTGCACCCAATGTGAAGTTTAGTATCCCTAGCCTCCCTCCTAACCTCTACCTCCTGAGTCTCTAAAGTCCATTATATGACTCTGTGTGCCTCTGCATACTCCTGTTGCTTAGCTCCCACTTATAATTGAGTATATTCAGCTTTTGGTTTTCCACTCCTGTGTTACTTCACTTAGAATAACAGCCTCCAGCTTCATCCAAGTAGCTGCAAAAGACATTATTTCATTCCTTTTGATGGCTGAGTAGTATTCCATGGTGTATATATGACACATTTCCTTTTTCCACTTGTTAATAGTTGGGCACATAGGTTGGTTCCATATCTTTGCAACCATGTATTGTGCTCAGCACATTTTGGAACTGCTGGATCCCCACAATCATGAGAGCCAATTCCTTAAAATAATTCTCTTAATATTGACATATATACATAAAAACAAACATAGAATTCTACAAAACTAAAACATTCTAAGATGATAGTATACTATTTTTGGAACCCTGAAAGTTTTTGCTTGACCCCGAGGTCATGAGGAATGACTAAAGTCAGAGTGGTTAAAGAATTCCTTATATTTTGCATAACTTTAGGGCCTTTTCCTGACTCCTTTTCTGAAAAACACAGAGAAGCCGAGATGGTCTGGCATTTATTGCTCCAAGGAAGAGAATGTATGACAGAGATAAAAACCAGAATCAATACTTAGCTTTTGAATTTCAAAAGCCCAACCCTTTGTAATTAGAGTGGGTTTGTGCATGGAATGGAAAGATTTTAGAGTACAAACAGGGGAAGAATCAAACACCCCTTTCTGTGAGCCACCCCTGCAAACTAGCCCATGATGCTTTGACCTAATGGGGAGTTCGAGATGAAGAAAGGATTGAGGAGGCAGTGTGGACTCTGATGAAGGTCAGCCCTGTGCTCTGAATTCATCCCCTACTACCCCTTCTCAGATTCTTTCTAGCTGTGGGGAATTCAAGGACAGAAGGCACATGAACCTGGCTTCCAGGTTAGAAGCAGAAAGGCAGTCAACCTTAGAATAGTCATTCATTCATTCAACAAATTCTATTGAGTTTCTGCTATGTGCTAACTATTGTCTTAGGTGCAGGAGCAGACAAGAAGGACCAAGTCCTCACTCTGTAAGAGCTCACATTCCAATGCAGGCTTGCCCTATGAGAGCTCATATTACAAGTTCTCACCCTATGAAAGCTCATATTCCGACGCAGGGTTCCTCAACCATAACTCCACTGATAGCTTAAGCCAGATTGTTTTTTGTTGTAGGGGCTGCTTTGTGCATTGTTGGGTGTTTAGCAGCCTCCCTGATCTCTACTGACTAAATTCTGGCAGCAATCGCTCAGTTATCACAAACATAAATGTCTCCAACATGCCAAATGGCCCCTAAAGGTGGTGGATGGAGTTAAGGAACCTCAGGTTAGAAGCACTCTTCTAATGAATAAGCAGACTGTAAATACACAAATGGAATGTTATAAATGTCTGGTAAGGGTAAGTGGATGGGAGATAGCGAGGGATGGGAGCCCGTGTGATCAAAGATGATCAATCTGAGAAAATGGCATTTTAAGAATCCTAAATGAAATGAGAGAGCAAGTCACAAGAATATTCTTCAGAAGAGCTTTCCAGGCAGAAGGAACGGCACATTTATATGCCCTGAGAAGGATGTGTGCTTATTGTGTATGAGGAATCAGCAAAGAACTCCAACCCAAGTTTGTATGACTCTCATTTTTTCAAATGATTTTATTTACCCTTCCTGAAACATTCTCGACACTTAGAGTGTTCCAAGAAGCAAGAGGAGGAGTAGAAGGAGAAGATGTCACAGAGGCTCCAAGGGCCAGACCAGGTGTGCCACACGAGGAAGCTGGGCTTTCTTTTAAGTCTGATGAAAACGTAATGGAGAATTTGAGCAAGGGAATGATATGACCTGACTTGCTTAAAGTGGTTATGGGGGACAAGAAAGGCCTGGGTGTACGGAGATCGTTTTAAACCCACTAGAGGTGTCCATCTGAGTTACGATGGTGGCCAGGTTTGGGAGAGAGCAGAGGACAACATCAAGAGTGACTGAATTCCAAGTATGTTCTGAAGAAAAGAATAATGGGATTTATGAGGATTTCAGTGTGATATGTGAGAGAAAGAAAAGGGATTTAGGAATTTCAAGTTTTGGGATGGATAGTGGTGTCATATACCAGGGGAGTGGGGTGACATTTGGAGAGAAGCACATTTGAGAGGATCGTAGGAGTTAGGTTTTAATCACATAGATTTCAGAAAGCCTATTGGATATTTCAGTGGAGATGTCAGTAGGCAGTTAGACATACAAGTCTAGAACTTAGGGAGTGGGTGGGGCTAGAAATAAAAATTTGCAAGGCATCAGGGAACAGCAGGTTTTTAAAGGATAGGGTGAAATGGCTTAGAGAATGAGTAAAAATTAAGGAAAGATAGAAGGATGGGCATGTGGGGCCAGGCAGCATTCTGAAATAACCATGAGGCATAGCTGGGAAAATATACTCTTTGATGGCCTCACATTATTATGGTATGGGAGTGGCATAGTAACCCACACTGTCAAGAGAAGACAAAAGTCTGAGACAGTCCAGGACCCAGAAGGTTCTGTAGGTGGAAAGTACAGGTGACTCAGCTACCACTTTTGTGAACCAAAGACAGCAGTCATCAGTGACCTGCACTCTTCAACACTGTCACAGTTGTGAACAAATAAGGAAAGACAGAGAAACAGTTAGACGTCAGATGAGACTATGGACACATGATGACTAAGTACAAGATGGCATCCTGGAGGGATTCTGGAACAGAAAAAGGTAATTGCATAAAAACAGCTAAAATCTGCTTTAAAAAAATTCTGGAGTTTAGATAATGGTAATGTAACCAGTGTTGGTTTCTTAGTTATGACAACAGTCCCATGGTTATGTACAATGTTAACATCAGGGGAAGCTAAGTGAAGACTACACAGAGAACCTATGCACTTTCTTAGTAACTTTTCTATAAATCTAAAATTATTCCAAGTAAAAGAATTATTGTGTCTTTTTTGTTTGTTTTTTTTTTTTTTGGTTTTGGTTTTATTTTGTTGAGATGGAGGAGTCTCGCTCTGTTGCCCAGGCTGGAGTGCAGAAGCACGTTCTTAGCTCACTGCAACCTCCGCCTCCCAGGTTCAAGTGATTTTCCTGCCTCAGCCTCCTACGTAGCTGGGATTATAGGCACCTGCCACCATGCCTGGCTAATTTTTTGTATTTTTGTTAAAGATGGGGTTTCACCATGTTGGCCAGGCTGGTCTTGAACTCCTAACCTCAGGTAATCCACCCACCTCAGCCTCCCAAAGTGCTGGGATTACAGGTGTGAGCCACTGCCCCCGGTTGGTTTATTAGTCTTTAAAACAGGAGACAGTGTCTAAAAAATTGAAGAACAGCTCATTCTAATCTGACTGCTTGTATCCTAATTAGAATGAGCACTTCTTAAATATCTACGATTTGCTGGGTATTGTGTAAGACTTATTACCTGCATTTGCTTTAATAATTTCCTAATATAATCCACGAATAATCCTCTTAGGTCTGGAGCATTTCACATTTATATAAGAAGATAGAGCCCTTGGGAGGCTAACCAACTTTCCCAAGTTTACAAAATATGGAAAGGGCAGAGCAGAAATTCCAACTCAGGTTTGTATGACTCTCATTTTTCTCTAATGATTTTATTTAACCTTACTGGAAACATCTTAGATGCTTTGAAGACCAAATAAAAGCCATGGATACCCTGCCAGAACTACATATGTACAAAGAATGTTAATTACCTTATCAGGAGACTCATGGATACTTATACGCTATCCATTAACCACCAGGTAAAAAACCCATGTACCACACCCCACTGTATCTGAGATCTCAGTTAGACAAAAGGAAAACAGATGAAGTGAAAGAGAAAGAAAACAGAATGGTATCATTTAAAGCCTTCTTTTGGCACAGTTTCAAAATTTAAGCTCAGCTGGTGCCAGAATTCTCAATGCATTTACTGTTCCCAGGATTTAAAACACGATAGAAAGCAGAGGTCTCACCCAGGTCTCTAACATGATTTTGGGAACATTTGGAAGGAGAAAGCAGCACAGGTGAGTATAAGTCAGACTCCACTGTGTCCTGGGCTATGGAAATTTCTGCTACTTACATCCGGGGCTCCAGCAGGTTACCTAGTCCCAGGCATTATTTGGAGAGCTGGCCCACATTAAACAAATAAGAAGTATCACTAACTAGGCCAGCAATGCAGTATCCAGAGACACACAATCCCAGTGCACCTGCACTCCAAGAGCATTAGCTCATTACAGAACATCTCTGAGCATCCTCAGAACACCTGATCCTCGGTGACAAATTCAACAGCACTTGGCACAAAGCCATGGCATTATTCACATGCCATGTCTCTGGGCTCTTGCCAAGGTTCTTCAGGGTGTGGGACTCATTGAACACAAGTTGTGGGCCTTGCCCACAAAAATCAGAGGACAGGTAAGAGAACCAGTGGAGGCAAAAGATGGGACAGGAGATGAGAAGTAAGAGAGCAAAGTTACCTCTATACCCACATGATTATTTTCATCATTATTATTATCAACTTCCAATAAGTGTCTCAACTTATTCCCATCCTCAGTAGGAATTTTCAGAGTTTACTCATTTGGTTCATCTTAGTTCTCTTCACAGCCAAAGACGAACATACAAATATTAAACTTTTGGCACTAAAAGCCACAATCAAACTTTATAAACTGGCACCCATTAGACAAATTCAGCCCTTTGGAGGTGGTTTGCTCATTCTTCACTTTCATTACATTTGGGTCAGGGGACTGTTGTGCATTTGTAATTTGAAACTCTTCAAGCATTTCCTGCCTCCTCCAGTTTGCCCCAGTTCCCACCTGGCCCACTGCGCTCCAAAGCCATGTGGGTTTACCACCCCATCTTAGGCAGGACCAGCCACACCCTTCTTCTCCTGCCATTGCCTTTTCATAAATGTGGAAACCAATCTATAAAGGAATTTTTTAAAATCACAAGAATTAAAGAGAAGGAGGTGGGGTGCCCAACCCAAACTCCCTCTTCTGGTGTGCCAGGCTGTCACAGCATTAGAATCCGGTTCCTTTGGGTTAGGGATTTGTCTCTCAAGGAGCTGAGCAGAGAGGGACAGCGCAGACTATAGCCCCAGAAAACTCTGCTCTCTACACAGAGGTGCTGCTTGCTTTGGCATCTTGAAAACATTGTAAATCCTGGTCGAGTGCGGTGGCTCACGCCTGTAATCCCAGCACTTTGGTATGCTGAGGCAGGTGGATCACCTGAGGTCAGGAGTTCAAGACCAGCCTGGCCAGCATAGCGGAACGCTGTCTCTAGTAAAAATACAAAAATTAGCTGGACATGGTGGCACATGCCTATAATCCCAGCTATTTGGGAGGCTGAGGCAGGAGAATTGCTTGAACCTGAGGGACAGAAGTTGCAGTGAACTGACAACATGCTAGTTTCATTTCACACCAGTCTAGGCGAAAGAGTGAAACTCCATATCAAAAAAAAAATTGTAAATCCCCATGGCCTTTCAAGAAAATACCCTAAATTTGTGATTTAAGATATGTGCAGTGTGTGTAAATATTCATAGAAATATATATATTTATATATATGTTATATATACATGTAAATTCCCTCCATAGTCTCCTTCCTCTTTGAGGCTTTTTTCTTGCTTCTCCAAACCTCTCCTGATTTTTTATTCAGATGTTGCTACTTGTGATCCCAACTCCAAAACATATATATGTTATATATATATGTGTGTGTGTGTGTATATATATATATATATTCTTTTATATATAATTCATATATAAAATATAGAATAAATATTCTTATAAATATCTATAAGAATATATATTCTTCATATATATATATATATATATATATATATATATGAAGAATTCTCTTGTTGGAATGATTTCAGATAGAAGCAGAGCTGGTGATCTGGCAGAAGGGAGTGGCGTAACCCAGAGCCCCTCAGATCTTGCCCATCTAGAATCTTCTTCGTGCAGGGCTCTGCACTCACCTGCCTGCTTCTCTGAAAGACACTGCAAGTTCATTATCCCTAAGTGAGTGATTTTCGTGTTTTGAATGCCATTTAGCTGAGCTCTTTGAGAGACAGATCCTTAACCCAAAGGAACGGGACTCTAATGTTGCAATTTATAGCCAGATGGCACACCAGAGAAGGAAAGAGTTTGGGCCTGGCACCCTCCTCCCTGTCTTTAAACCATATGCCTAAGACTGGCAGTGACTCTGGGAAAGAAACCAGTAGGGTTATCTTTCCCCTATGATATCAAATTTTACAACCCAGTCTGAAGGATCACTTTATTTCAAGAAACAGATACTCACTTAAGCTAGCTTTGGCAATAAGGAATTTATTGGAAGGATGCAGAAAAATCTCGTGAAACCACATTTGAAGAACTACAGCTGGCCCTGGAAAGTCACCAGCCCCCTCTCTTCTTTATCTCCTTATTTTGGGGACCACTTGAGTTCTCGCGGCTACTTCTTTTTGCAAGCCTCTTCCATTCTCCCCATGGTGTTGCTTTCTCTCTGAAGCTTTTTTTTTGCTTCTCCAAACCTCTGTGGATTTTTCTCTCGGATGTTGCTATTTGTGGTCCCAACTACGTATGGCCTCAGTTTCATGGCCATTGTGACTGGCTATATTTTCCAAGCCCTTCATGTTTTTTAAAGAAAGACACTGATTGGCTTAGCTGATGTCAGGTGACTCAGTCCAATCAGCTTTGGTTACAGGGCAAGGTCAAGTGGAACAAAGAAAGTTACTCAGACATAAGGCTTCCATTAGGACTAGTAGGAGCATTCTGAAGAGAGGGACGGTACAAGCTTCCCAAATCCGTGTCTCTGTTCCCTCCTACCTTACAGGGTTGGGAATGGAACATGACACTCTGGCACAAGAGTGCCAGATACATGCACAGAGTGCATGACACTCTGGCACAAGAATTACACATGAGTTTATGGGCAATAAGCTTCAACAGTTCCACACTACACGGCAGAAAATACACTCCATTCCAGGAGATTTCCTCCATCACTCCTCACCCTGCTGGGGCAAGGGCATAGGATGGACTGATTCAAACCGCCTAGGGCAGAAAGAGAAGAGAAAGCTACAGGAGGCAGGTCCCAGCTCAATCAAAGGAAATGTAATGTAGCAGTGAAGGTTACTGTGGAGAGGCCCATCCCCAAACTTCCAGGTTGGGGCCAGATGGAGAGGAGCTTCCTGCAGGGTACAGGGCCACCATGGCAGTTCCTGAGGCTCCTTCTTTCCTCATGCGTCTATCATCTTATAAGTCACACATTTATTTAGCAGGTTAAGAAAGAGTCTACATCATAGCATTCCTGCTTCAGTTGGCCCAGGATTGCTCCAGGCTTTATGGGGGGAGGTAGCAGCCTATACAGTACAAGCTGAGAATAGCCAATAGAATCCCCCTCCCCGAAACCCCTTCCTGCCAGCCTTGCTGAGGTGCCAGAGCTCCACATTCCATGTGTGCTTTAGCCAAGCTAATGTCCAAGCAGCAAGCAGTGGAGAATACAGTGTCCAATGTATGATAGGACATAAAAGACAATCCCACAGGAAAATCAGCTATCGGAATTATGAAACATAAGTCCCAGGTCTCTTTGTTCTGTGACCATGTCAACTGAAGATTTTATGTCAAAATAGAAATGAAAAGCAAAGAACTCATGGGATAATCTACTTCAATCATGCTGTAATATCAGCCTCTAACGAGAAGGGGAAAGGTGTGTGTCTTTGTGTGGGTGTGTGTGTGTGTGTATGTATGTGTGCACACGCATATGCATGTGGGGAAGAGAAAAACTGGAATGTGGCCGAGCAACAGCAAAGTGAGGTAGTTGTCTATGGCCTGCAAAGCCTGAAATATTTACTATCTGATTCTTTATAGAAAAAGTTCTCCAACCCTTGGGTTTAGGATTGCCAGATAAAATAGATGATGCTCAGTTAAATTATTAAATCAGATAAACAACAAATCACATTTAGCATCTCTCAAATATTTCACAGAACATTCTTATACTAAAAACATATTTGATGTATATCTGAAATTCAGAAGTAACTGGGAATCTTGTATTTTTATTTGCAAATATGGCAACCCAACTGGGCTAGCATATAATTGTTTGCTCACAGTAAAGACATGTCAATATCTCATTGACATCGAAGAGCAAGAAGTAGAAATAAAAGACTTCCTGCTCTTCAAATCAATGATGAACATTTTAGAAACCTTCAGTTTAGTTTGAACTCAGTTCAAGGGCACTTGGAGTGACTCAGACTCATTAAACAGTTATTAGGACAATGACTTAAACTTTATTGTATTAATGTTCAAGAAGAGGAGATCAATCAGGCCTACGTTAGGGAAAAGAAAACATAAGAAGCATTCTTGTTTTATATTAAAATAGTTAGAAATATATTCTAAATACATGTTTTCAAGTACATATGCTTATATCTTATTAGTAGTATTTCATGCTTTTTATAGTTAATTTTGTACTTTTAAGATAGGAATCAACATCCAGGAAAATAAATCCAATTCGTAACCTTTACACAGGGGACAAGGGGTCCACTTAAAAGAGCTTGACTCTCAAACATCCTCCAGGAATAAATTAAACCAAAGTCAAGGGTCATCAGTAAAAATTAACTTTGGTTTCTTCTGCATTTTGCTGAAAACCAACCCTGCATTTGCCTGGAGACGCTGAAAAGAAATGTTCCCTTCAGCTGAACATGAATAGGCTTATGTAAGACACAGGTAAGTTCTCCATTACAGTCTGGGCCCTGGGCCGTTAATATTTGATGCACTCCTCATCATCTCTGTTTGTGTAATTTGTCAACGCCCAACAGGTCCTCTGCCAGCTATGCATTAAAACTATTTTCAAAATATGTCATTGTCAGCCCTTGGCACACTCATTACTTATTAAGATAAGAGGCTGGATGAGGCGAACAGGAGGTGGCTTGGTTACTTAAACACACTTGACTCAACTGTGGGGGAATCGAGCTATCTAGAGAGTCACAGGCTGAAACAGCTTCTAGGGCCCTTCCTCCCTTCCTAGGGCAGATGGAGAAACTGAGGCACAGAGAGGGGAAGGGCTTGCCCAAGACCATACAGAAATTTTGTGGCAGAGCTGGAAACAGAACCCAGATTATTTAAGCTGTCAGTCCGGACCCTCCACCACCACATTACAACATTCTCCTGTGTGCACACATTTTAAAAAGAGGAACAACTTCCCAGCTACTATCACTTTGAACAGCAGGATGAACCAAAATGGCAATTAAGACAGTGTTTTTCAAGTATTTATTTTCAATACTTGAAAATTAATTTTTTAAGTATATATTTCAATCCCTAATGCTACTTAACATGTCAAACAAATAAACTTTTAAAGTCAAATATTTTTATTTTAATGTATCACAAAACATAAATCAAAGTTATGATTGAGGGAGATGTGTATCATACCCATGAATTTGAAAGTATTATTGCTAAAGTCAAAGCCAAGGCATAAATAGGGATTTAGTTTAAAATCAATTTCAATATCATTATTATGCAACACATGTTTTCAATAACATACATGTGCATCTTTTAAAAATTACTTTACATCATCCATTTCAGTATTTTAAAGATAGGTGTTAGCATTCAGGAACTGAAATTAAAACACGCAACTCATGATAGCACAGGTGCTTACGGACAGCAAGAGTAATAAAGGTGATATTGGAAAAACGAATGCTTAAGGAAACCTTATGCTATTTATAATATTTAATTAAAAAGTATTAACATAAACTTTAGTAATACTTACAAATTTATAATGTAAAAATATGTTGTTATAACTATAGGTTAAAATATAATACCTAAGTAACTATCACACATGAAAAAGAAAAAGTTTTAGAATGTAAACTCGTTAAATGGTCCGTATTGGGGCCCAATGCCTCAGCCTCTGCTTTAACTCCCCATTTCTGAGGTCCCACTGTCTACATTCTCACCCATTCCCTATGACATAGCTTACTTTTAGGAAATTCAAACCAAGGTGTTCAGGTGGTTCTGTTGCAATGTACTCACAATTCCTAGGACAACCGCTTTCATATTGGAGGTCCATGGGCCTGCTTCACTCAAGCCAATGATATGAAGCACTAATGGTAGAAATTCCAGGCCTCATCTAGAAATGGGAAGAGATATTGGAAGTTTCAGAAGGCCTGCAACGTCTGCCTAAATTCTCTTTTTGCCAAAACGATCAATGCAAGGCAAACCAATAGAATCTCTCTGTATTATATTTTAGTCAGATGAGTGATATCTGATAGAGACCACTTCAGAATCCTAATGTTTTCTTTGTAGAAACCTCGGGACCAAGAAAAAGAGCAAGGACTTTAGTTCTTTGCAGATACAGGAATAATGGATGACTTGAGGTTACATGGAAACAAGATCACTGGAGACTCCCTTGCCACAGCCACAACTTTGCACAGTTTCAGCATGCACAGAGCCCACTTCTGCAGGATGTGCTGCAATGCTTGGGTGTCTATGAGGAAAACTATATCATCCATCTTATTCCCCATTGTATGTCCAACTTAAGAGCACAAAGAGGGCATGCAACAAAAACGTGTTCAATGAATAAATGAATGTTAAATGCTTGCTAGTTCATCTTTTAATTAATTAACTAATTAGTTAATTAATTGAACAAATCTATTCTCAAGGTGTCAGGTCCACTCACTCCATCCACAGCTATTACGTACCTGCTCAAGCCAAGCTAAGGGTGAATTGAAATAATAAAGGCCTCCAGGCTCTGCCTTTGGGGCTCATTGAGTATTTCATGGCACTTGACAGTTTATCAAGTGCTTTCCTGTGGATCATCTCATGGGGCTCATGTCTACAAAGTAAGCATGACTGCCATTTGACATTGGTGACACTGAATGTCTGATAAATCAGGGATCTTGTTTCAGGTCATTCAGCTAGCAAGTGGTATGGGCAAAATGAGGACTTAAATCTTTGTGCTCTAAATCCTATTGTTTCTCTGGAAGCCAGAATCACTCACCTTTAACTTTCTTATGAAACACTCATAGATCTTATTAAGTTGCAGACACTGCTCCAGCGGGTGTGGGGGAGGGGGCCTGAGAACCTGAATTTCTAAGAAGCTCCAGGTACTGCTGCTGCTGCTGATCTGTGAATCACACTTTAAGTAGCAGGGTTCTAAACTAGATCATTGCTGTCTCACATGACTCCAATCATCCCATGTCCTACAGCCACTGGGGCTCAGAGGAAATAAGTATATTAAGTCTGGCCCTTAATCTTGTTGGAGATAAAATTCAACATAAATGCACAAAAACCTAACTGAGATCAGCCATACCCATTGGATCACCAAGGGTCCTGACCTTTAAGACTTCTACTTCTTGTGTCAGTTTGCTGAGAATGATGGTTTCCAGGTTCATCCATGTCCCTACAAAGGAACGAACTCATCGTTTTTGATGGGCTGCATAATATTCCATGGTGTATATATGCCACATTTTCCCTGTCCAGTCTACCATCGATGGTCATTTGGGTTGATTCCAGGTCTTTGCTATTGTAAACTGTGCTTCAATGAATATTCGTGTGCATGTGTCCTTATAGAAGAACGATTTATAATCCTTTGGATATATACCCAGTAATGGGATTGCTGGGTCAAATGGAATTTCTATTTCTAGGTCCTTGAGAAATCGCCACACTGTCTTCCACAACGGTTGAACTAATTTACACTCCCAGCAACAGTGTAAAAGTGTTCCTATTTCTCCCCATCCTCTCCAGCATCTGTTGTCTCCAGATTTTTTAATGATCGCCATTCTAACTGGCATGAGATGGTATCTCAATGTAGTTTTGATTTGCATTTCTCTAATGACCAGTGATGATGAGCATTTTTTCATGTTTATTGGCCTCATATATGTCTTCTTTTGTAAAGTGTCAGCAAACTGACACAAGAACACAAAATCAAACACCGCATGTTCTCACTCATAGGCGGATGTCAAATAATGAGAACACATGGACACAGGGAGGGGAGCACTACATACTGGGGTCTGTTGGGGGGAAATAGGGGATGAACAGTGGGGGGTGGGGAATTGAGGGGAGATAGCATGGGGAGAAATGCCAGATATAGGTGAAGGGGAGGAAGGCAACAAATCACACTGCCACGTGTGTACCTATGCAACAATCTTGCATGTTCTTCACATGTACCCCAAGACCTAAAATGCAATTTAAAAAAAAAGACTTCTACTTCTAGAAACTGAGACCACTGTAACTAAAAGAATATGGCATTAGATCATCAGGCTCAAAGTGCAGCATTGACAATTCCAGCCATGTAACTTTGATACAGTTATTTACCCTCTCTGAGGCTGGGAGAGGTTCATTTGGAAAATGGAAGACAGGTTAATGCAACTTGAAGAGATGGTAGAAAAGCTTAATGAGGTGAGATCTGCTTATTCCAAAAATGGGTCTTTTTGAGGCAGTTAATATGATCTGCTCCCACTTAAGCCAAGACAGCGCCATGCCTAAGTTGTGCGCAGCACCAGACAAATATTTTCTATAGGACCTCTGCCTATAAAATGAACTTCTTTTTTAAAAAATACTTACAAAATTCATAGGCTCATGTGAAATATGGTTACTTATTAATGAAGACTGAGACTAATGGGTAGAAAAGAGGTATGTATGTAGTTGTTTTTTAACCAAATCAATGCAAAAGAAGATTCTTCCTAGTGTCGAGGCATGATCTCCTCCTATTCTGATTCAAGAACCATCTCTCCATGTGCTTTTTTATCAAGTACACCATTCTTTGTTAATTTTACATTTCTGCTGCAAGAAAAAAAAAGATAGCAACAATTATTCTTCACCGTGCCATGGCTCCTTCCCAACCTGTTTGCTTGGAAACAGTATAGACCTTCACCCAGCTGCTGTCTCCTAAATCTATCTATTAATTCTGATTGCAGCATTACTTACACAGCTGCATCATCCATGTGCTCTCTGTGAATACCAGCCTCCAATGACTCTAAGAGGTTACCACTGAGCTTTGTTAATAATGACCACAAATCAAGTCTTACCCATCGTATGCAGAACAATTCTATGATGATTCATGTACTGTGTGAGTTAAATTTGTTATTCCAAATTGTATGGGTTAAAACATAGAACAACACATCTTCCCACCATGTCTTCTTTTGAATTCTATAGATTGCAATTGCTACATTTCTATAATGTGATTGCTTTTAGTGTTGACTGGCCTCTGCCTTCCACATCACTACTACAGGGAGCATAGGTGAGGTTCTATGGCCAAAGATGAATGAGAGGTCCCTTTAGTGCAAAGCATGTTCATCCCTTGCCTGGTGTGCCTAAGGACTGACCTGGGAGGGAAAGACTTTACCATGTCCACCTGAGGCAGGAGAGGACATGGGTGTCCCTATGGTGATACAGAGCAGTGGTCTAGGGAGCACATGGAGGAGACAGGTGTGACCACTCCTGACACCTGATGGGGAACCTATGGAGGAGATGGGTAGCCAACCCAGGTGTCAGAGTCGGGGGCCCACCATTCTTGGGAACTGATTCTCTACATGAATGGTAGAGAATATGTGCATGGCTTACATATGTCGCTAAGCCCAGGATCTGCAGGGGACTCTCTGTAGCCAGAGCTACATTTCCCTTGGTCTGCTGTTGGAATTACCCCAAATCAGGGTGTCAGCACCATTCTGTCTGCAGAACCTCAGAGAGTTGTGCCTACAGTGGGAGCAGTCAACTTCTTGGCCACCTTCCTGGAAGCTAGGTGGCTGATTGATATGTGAATATTTGCAATTAGAAGTTCAGAAAGTACTGAACAGGAGGAACCAAACTGGGTCTATGGGAATTTCCACTCAGCTCAGACACCACATGAGACTCATCCAAGGCACAAATGGAGGTATTTAAAATTTTAAATTTTCTAACATGTTGTTCCAAAGCAATGGGGCTTCTGAAGACATGGCCAGAGCAGGGGTTCCCTTCTCGGACTCTAATAATTTTAGGGCCGTGGCAGAAATGGGTTACAGAGGTCAAAGGTTTAGCTGTGGGCTTCTCCTGGCAACCTATGGCAGCCTTGGCACTGCAGGGAAAGAAGCACCATGCATGGCTGGGGGTGATGGGGAGTCCCTGTCCTCTGAATGTCTGTTCTCTGCTAATAGCACAGTGGACACGTAGAGGCCAAAGGAACATGGGCCCCCTTTTAACAGCCTGCTGGGATCAGGAGTGAGGCAGGTTCTGGGCAGTGATGGATTGATTAGGAAGAGATTTAGCCCCTGCACAGCCCAGGTGATGGGTGATTCCTTGCACAGAATAAGCTGATGAGAGAACCCTCAGCTAGGCCTGCTATACCCAGAAACCAGACCTGGCTGGTGAGTGAGGGCCCACAGGCTGCAGGGAAGTAGAGTTTTTCCTTGAGCAGAATTCCTGTCCAGTTAGGTGACCATCTGATGAACAAGGGCACAACTTCCATTGTCGAGGAACTCCACATCAGATGGGAGTGGTAGAGGGGAGGGAGGGAAAAAGCTCAACAACAACAACAACAACAACAACAACAATAGACCAATGAAATTGAGAGAGAGGAGAGAACTAAGCATGCATTATGTGGCCACCACTATTGCCAAGCCTTATGTGACTTCAGTCTTTCATTTATTTCTCCCAATAACCCTAGAGGTGCTTACACTAGTTCCATTTTACAGACGAGAAATCTGAGCTCAGCAAAATTTAAGTAACTTCCCCAAAGCCACATAGCTAAGTTGAAATTAGAGCACAGCTTTGTTTCTTAATCCCTGTTCGTTTAAATTTTTTATTTGGTTTTGTTTTGTTTGTTCCCATTCTTCATTGCCTTTCTTAATGTATACCTGGTCCACCAGAAACATATTTGGAATGCAATGTTAGTAGAGAATGTGTGTATATGGTAGGAAGAAAAAAGAGGAAGAAAAACAGAGAGGCATACAGAAGACAGGGAAGTTGAGTTGTGAGAGACGTTTGGGGTTTTGAAGAGAAAATGTTGAGGAATATTTATAAGAATAAAAATAAGATGTTTGTCTACCTATTTGTTTTTTAGTGGGAGTTTCTTTTGTAAAGAAAAAGAGACTTTGCATTGTTTGATCAGTTTAGATTATTAGAGGGCTATAAAACATGGACCATGTGGCAAGATACAAAAGAACAGTGTATATAACGTCAGAAAGCCCAGCCCAGCCCTCCCACCTTGGGAAAGTCACTTTACCTTCACTCATTTATAAAATGAGAATAAAAATTGTCTATGTAACTTACACAGAGTTAAGTTGCCTCATGGGTATAACATCAAGTTATTTAAAAGTGTCAATCTGGCCGGGTGCTGTGGTTCACGCCTGTAATCCCAGCACTTTGGGAGGCTGAGGTGGGCAGATCATGAGGTCAGGGGTTTGAGACCAGCCTGGCCAACATGGTGAAACCCCGTCTCTACTAAAAATACAAAATTAGCCAGGTGTGGTGGTGTACACCTGTAGTCCCAGCTACTTGGGAGGCTGAGGCAGGAGAATCACTTGTACTCAGGAGGCAGAGGTTGCAGTGAGCCAAGATCATGCCATTGAACTCCAGCCTGGGCAATGGAATGAGACTCTGTCTCAAGAAGAAAAAGTGTCAATCCAACAGCTTAAATACACTGAAAGGCAACTTCATTCTTTACTGAAATCTCATTAAAAGATAAAGAATCTCATTCGTACCTTATAAAACTTATAAAATTCTTTCCCAGTTTCTCTATTATTATCCCCACCAAAGAGTAACTGGCTTCATCTCTAGTCTTTCCTCCTTCAAAATTACAATGCTCTCTCAAAACAACCTCCTCTCCTCTCCTCCCCTAGCTCCCCTTCTCTTCTCTTCTCTCCTCTTCTTTCCTCTACTGTTCCCTCTCCTGTCCCCTTCTCTGGTTATCCTTCCTTCTTCCCTCTCTCCTTCCCTCCCTCCTACACTTATCTCCTCCCACCTTACACACATAGTCTGGTCAAACAACCTAGGCTGCCTGATTTCTCCAGTTCTCTGCCTCACCTCTAATCACAGACATCATAATAAAAAAGGCTAGGTGCTGGACAAGCTAATGGAGTCCTCTTTTCAGAAGACCAAGCATAGAGGAGCTAGTGCATATATACATGTCACTGTGTTTTATCCCTGTCACATGGATATCATGTTAGGCTATTGTGAAGGTCAGATGACATTATGCTACCAAATGCTCCTATCTGGAGGAGATATTGATTATTCTTTTATCCTAGGTGATGATCCCTCAGCACAGTTTTCTCCATTGTGTTTTAAGAGTTCCACACTTCAATTTGTATTTGGAAAAATGCCTATCACTACTATGTCAGAGAGGAAAGATATCTTTTCCTCTATCCTCCTAGGTTCGGTATCTGGAGTTCAGTGAATTAAATTGACAACAGGCTATACCAATAACAGACAAACAGAGAGCCAAATCATGAGTGAATTCCCATTCACAATTACTACAAAGAGAATTAAATACCTAGGAAGACAATGTACAAGGGGTATGAAGGACCTCTTCAAGGAAAACTATAAATCACTGCTCAAGGAAATAAGAAAGGACACGAACAAATGGAAAAACATTCCATGCTCATGGTTAGAAGAATCAATATCATGAAAATGGCCATACTGCCCAAAGTAATCTATATATTCAATGCTATCCCCAGCAAGCTACCATTGACTTTCTTCACAGAATTTGAAAAAAAAAAAAACACTTTAAATTTTAAAAGGAAAAAAAAAAAAAAAAAAAAAACCATGTAGCCATGACAATTCTAAGGAAAAAAAAAAAAAAACAAAGC
>PVKP010002957.1:102558-115065 GCA_004027715.1 Plecturocebus donacophilus | reverse complement strand
TGGTCTTGAACTCCTGACCTCGCGATCCACCCGCCTCGGCCTCCCAAAGTGCTGGGATTACAGGTGTGAGCCACCATGCCTGGCCCAAAACATTTTTCTTTTTTTTGGCTGAGTGCAGTGGCTTATACTGCACTGAGTGCTGGGTAATCCTGGCACTTTGGGAGGTCGAAGTGGGTGGATCACCTGAGGTCAGAAGTTGAGACCTGCCTGGCCAACATGATAGATATGGCTGGGGGCTTTATGTTAATAATTGTAGTATTAAAGTTAATGCCCCTAAAATAGAAGAAACACCTGCCAAGTGGAGCGAGAAGACAGAGCCATAGAGGCTCCTGCAGGTGCTGGGTTTCCTGCTAAAGAGCTAATCCCGGTTCCCGCACCAGCTTCTACTGTTGAGGATGCAAGCAGGAGTAGGAAGGAGTAGGGAGAGGTCAGATCTCATACTATTTACCTGGGGAAATGCCATACCGGGTGCACAGTTATCAGAGGGACCAGTCGCCAAAACCCTCAATTATCATTGGTATGACCATAAAGAAGATGATGACGAATGCATGGGCAGTGACAATAACATTATAGATGATCATCTCCTAGCAGAGTTCCTGGCTGCCTAATTCTGCTCGAATTAGAAGGCTGAAGGCGGTGCCCCCTCTCCCCGCTCATGCATGGAATAGCGTGTATAGTGAGTGTTCCGATATCTTTGTGGTTAGTTAAAAACAATCAATGTTTGATGAACATAAGTGGGAAAAAAGGTAAAATGGCTGAGAAAGCATTAGATTATAAATCTAAAGACAGAAGTTAAGGCCTCTTTTGACCAGCCCTGAGGTGACCTGTCATGTCGAATTGCAAATTCAAAGGAGCAGCTTCAATCCTGCCAGGGCTTCTCCTGCGTTTCTCCCGGCAAGAGCTGGAGAAGTAGATTGAAGCCAGGTGATTGGAGTGTTTAGCTCTTAACTAAGTTTTCCAGGGTTTGAATTCCACCAATCTAGCAAGGGCTTAGCTTAATGAAAGTGGGTGATTTGCATTCAATCGATGCAGAATTGTCTTGCAGTCCTTAGGTCTGTTACAGAAATTAAGGGTAATTTACTTACTAAAGATGTTGAAGGCCCTTGGTCTTTTTTTTTAGAGAGTCGGGGTTTCACCTTGTTGGTCAGACTGGTCTCCAACTCCTCACCTCTCAGCTCACTGCAACCTCTGCCTCCCAGGTTCAAACGATTCTCCTGCCTCAGCCTCCTAAGTAACTGGGATTCCAGGTGCGCACCACCACGCTGGGCTAATTTTTGTATGATTAGTAGAGACAGGGTTTCACCATGTTGGTCAGGCTGGTCTCGAACTCCTGACCTCCTGATCCACCCACCATGGCCTCCCAAAGTGCTGGGATTACAGGTGTGAGCCACTGCCCCCAGCCCCCTTGGTCTTATTTAACCCAAATCTCTAAGTTATAGTTAATATTAATGGCAAGATGGGGAAGAGGAGGGTAGAAGAAATGGTTAGTGGGGGGAGGAGTAGTACGGGTTTTGCATTTTCAAACTGTCATTTTATTTTCATATTATTAGATGTGGGGAATATTGTCATTGAGACGGAGTAAATTCGTCGTATATAAAAGTACAGGTTAAGTAGGGTTATGATAGCGATCATGGTCTAACACTACAACCCAGGCTGGCAACAGAGTGAGACTCCATTTCAAAAAATAAATAACATAACAAAATTCAGTTCCTCGGTGTCGCTCATATCTTGAGTACTCGACAGCTGCAGGAGCTAGAGGTGACATTATCGGACAACACAGACACAGAACATCTCCCTTACCTCAGGAAGTTCTGCTAGATGGGGTTGGAACTTTGATGTATTATATATTATTCATTGGGCCCCAGGGTCTTTCAACTTAGAGAAAACAGATGAGATGCAAATGATGTCTACCAAGTAGAGAAGATGACTCCAAAGGTTGTTTTGACATTTGTATTGTGTTAATGTAGGCCATTAACCACTTTCTCATCTAACAGAGCTATTTGCTTCTGGCATTCTTTGTCCTCACTGACAACAGACAGACAGACAGACAGATGAGAGGCCGATAGTATCTTTCACCTCCTCCTTTGAATCAGCTGTGTTATGCTGATTCCCTCAATGCTGAGTTGAATAGAAGCTTGACACATGCCCACTCTGGGTAAGGACTCTTTGGTGCAGCAGGGCCTGCTGTCTGCTGCAGAAGCTGAAATGTGACACCTGCCTTCCCAGCCTACCTCCTTACTAGGCTGTGGGCATGAATCTGTGGCAATGCAATCAGACTTCAAATCAGACGCTGGTGACATGAGCAGCAGAGATGGTGGCAGGTGCTTCACTGCAGGGAGAGGTGGCAATTGCAACAAGATCCCTCTCTGGAGGAACAGGGGCTGCACTCTCAGTGGCCGCCTGGTGCCCCCACTCCAGAGGGATTCCCCGTGAGCAACAGGCGTGCAGCGATTCCACGAGCCACTTGGTCTCCTTTAATGAACTCCCATTCTGCTTGTACCCGCCAGAAGAGTCATTTAACGCTGATGGACAGATGGACTGACCTAGGAGCGCCCACATATCTTGCGCAGACTCAGCCTTTCTCTACCTGTCACTGAAAGCCCGCAGTTCTGGAGATGACTCAGCCGGGGGACTCTGCTGCACTCTTCTCACTAAAACCACTGCATTGCTCTTGCAGGGAGAGGAAACCTTTTGAAGTTGCTAATTTCTCCTCTCCTACTTCCAGGTCCTCGGAGGAAGAGGCAAACCCGCTAAGCAAATGCTCCGTCAGTCCTTTGCAGGCATCATTCCGGCCTGCAGAGACGGTGGCTTCTCGAGCCTGTGACCTACTCAGTCATGGGGCCTGGAGCTCAGAGGGCCCCGAGCTTGTTTTTACCGTCTGTTCTCATCACTGTCTTGAAATGCTTAGTGATTTTTAAACAAAGAGCACAGCCAGTACTACTGATGGAGAGTTGAAATGCACATTCCTGGGTTTACAGCCAGAGGTTCTGATTTAGTAGTTTTGGCTGGGCCCTGGAATCAGCTTTTTTTTTTTTTTTTTTGGATGGAATCTTGCTCTGTCACCCAGGCTGGAGTGCAGTGGCGTAATCTCAGCTCACTGCAGCCTCTGCCTCCCGAGTTCCAGCGATTCACCCCCTTCAGCCTCCTGAGTAGCTGGGATTACAGATGGACGCCACCATGCCTGGCTGATTTTTGTATTTTTAGTAGGGATGGGGTTTCACCATGTTGGCCAGGCTGGTCATGAACTCTAGACCCCATGTGATCCACCCACCTTGGCCTCCCGAAGTACTGGGATTACAGGCATGCGCCACTGTGCCTGGCCCGGAATCAGTATTTTAAATTGTTTTTTAAAACATATAATTTATATACTGTAAAGTTAGCCTATTTAAAGTGTACCTTTGGGCCAGGCACAGTGGCTCATGCCTGTAATCCCAGCACTTTGGAAGGCTGAGACGGGTGGATCACTTGAGGTCAGGAGTTCGAGACCAGCCTGGCCAACATGGTAAAACCCCATCTCTACTAAAAATACAAAAATCAGCCAGGCATGGTGGTGTGCACCTATAATCCCAGCTACTCAAGAGTCTGAGGCAGGTGAATCGCTTGAACCTGGGAGACAGAGGCTGCAGTGAGCTGAGATCGTGCCACTGCACTCCAGCCTGGGCAAAAGAGTGAGCTTCTGTCTCAATACATACGTACGTACAAAAAGCGTACAGTCGGGTATCTTTTGTGTGTGTGTTTAAATACAGATGCGGTCCCACTGTGCTGTGCAGGCTGGTCTTGAACTCCTGGGCTTGTGCCTTCCTCTCACCTCACTCTCCTAAAGTGCTGGGATTACAGGCATGAGCCACCACGCTTAGCCACAGTTTGATGTTTTTAAAGATAGTCACAGTTGTGCCACATCACCACTATCTAATTCCAGAACATTTTTATCATCCCCAAAGGAACTCTACCATGCTGGGCGAGGCGGCTCACCTGTCATCCCAGCCCTTCGGGAGGCTGAAGTGGAAAGATCGCTTGAGCCCAGGAATTGGAGACCAGCCTGGGAAACACAGCAAGACCCCATCTCTACAAAAAAAAAAAAAAAAAGAAAGAAAGAAAGAAAGAAAGAAAGAAAGAAAGCAAGCAAGCAAGCAAGCAAGCAAGCAAGCAAGCAAGAAAGAAAGAAAGAAAGAAAGAAGGAAAGAAAAGAAAAAGAAAGAAACTTCATGCTCATGAGCAGACACTCCCCATCCCTTCCTAGCCTCAGCCCGCAGTAACCACTAAGATACTCCCTGTGTCCCTGGGTTTGCCTATCTGGCCATTTCATATACCTGGACTCAGACAATATATGGTCTTCTGTGGCTGTTTCTTTCTCTTAGCCTGGTGTCCTCGAGGTTCATCCAGGTTGCAGCCTGGATCAGCATGCCTATTCATCAGGACTGATGTTTTTCTGCACAAACCCCTGTGGCCTGATACGGGGGGTCTACCCGTACGGCAACGTTTGACTTGATGCCTGTTTTCCCCACAGATTCTCAGAAACAAGAACAATTTCAAAAGGAGATAGAGAAGGAGATTAGGGGCAGACATTTGCATGTAAATCAAGGTCACCTACCACAGCCTACGCAAGAGGAAAAAACCTACTTCATATTTGCCTTTCCTGAAAGACGCAACATTGGACAGAACCGACCACACGGGTGAGTGCGATGAATCCTGTTACCTGGAACACATCTAGCACAAACTCTCAAGTCACTAGAATTTATTTTTATGATAATCTGCCAAAACCTAGAAAGAGGAAAAAAGGGCCTAGTGTGGTGTCTCACGTGTGTAATCTCAGCACTTTGGGAGGCCGAGGCAGGTGGATCACCTGAGGTCAGGAGTTCAAGACCAGCCTGATCAACATGGTGAAACCCTGTCTCTACTAAAAATACAAAAATTAGCAGGGCATGATGGCAGGGGTCTGTAATCCCAGCTACTTGAGAAACTGAGGCAGGAGAATCGCTTGAACCCGAAAGGCAGAGGTTGCAGTGAGCCAAGATCGCACCATTGCACTCCAGCCTAGGCGACTGATCGAAACTCCATCTCAATTAGCTGGGCATGGTGGCGGGTGCCTGTAATCCCAGCTACTTGGGAGGCTGAGGCAGGAGAATAGCTTGAACCCGGGAGGCGGAGGTTACAGTGAGCCGAGATTGTGCACTCCAGCCTGGGTGACAGAGCAAGACTCTGTCTCAAAAAAAGAGAGAAGAAAAGAAAAGAAAACGCAAATAGAAGAGGTAATCAGATGAAGAGAGACAGATGAGAAAAGGAGGAGAGGGGAGAGAGAAAAAAAGAAAAGCCTGGCAGGGCGTGGTGGTGCATGCCTGTAATCCCAGCTGCCCCGGAGGTATGAGAATCACTTGAACCCAGGAGTTGGAAGTTGCAGTGATCTGAGATAGTGCCACTGCACTCCAGCCTGGGCGACAGAGCAAGATTCCATTTCAAAAAACAACAAAAAAAGAAAAGCTTAAATATAAAACCAGAAATCAAATAGGCAGTAAATGTGAAACTCTGTTCAACCACAGAGGTAACTAAGAAAGGCAAATAAATAGGAGGTTTTTTATACCTTCACATCAACAGAGCTTTACAAATGAGCAGGCCGGAGGGTGAGAGAGGTCCACTCAGCCACTTCTGAAACACACATCAGAGCCTTACAAAAGGATTCTGCCTCCACGCAGTAACCCGCTCCTGGTATTCCTTCCTCACAGAACTTCCTAAAGGGATAATCCTCGATTTGGACAGGAAATGTGCATGTGCATGTTCATACTAGCATTAAGGATAACACCAAAACCCAAACAAGCAAACAAAAGTGGAGGTGACCTGTGCTAGTCCAGGTCCTCTAGAAGCAGAGACCAAATGGGATTCTTTGCCATGCAAGAGATTCATCAAGGCCAGGTGTGGTGGTTCACGCCTGTAATGCCAGCACTTTGGGAGGTGGAAGTGAGAGAATCACCAGAGGTCAGGAGTTCCAGACCAGCCTGGCCATCATGGTGAAACCCGTCTCTACTAAAATACAAAAATTAGCAGAGCGTGCTGGTGTGCGCCTGTAATCCCAGCTACTCGGGAGGCTGAGGCAGGAGAATTGCTTGAACCCAGGTGTCAGCGGTTGTAGTGAGCTGAGATCATGCCACTGCTCTCCAGCCTGGGTAACAGAGCAAGACTCTGTTTCAAATAAATAAATAAATAAAGAGATTCATTAGAGCCAAGCCTGGGAGGGAAAAGAGGAGGGAGCCAGGGTCTGGGGGAGCTGTCCCTCCACAAGGCAGGTCTGACTCTTGCTGGAGGACAGGAGGAAAAAAGGAAGGGAGGTTGGGGGTGCCATCCTGTGAGAGCTCAGCACAAATGTGGGAAAATCCTCAGACAGAGGAGCCTGGATCTCCCAGGAACCAGCCACCTCCAGCATCCCTGCTATGCTGCCTCTAGCTGGGAGAAGCCTGCAGGAAGCAGGGTCCCCATGAGCTGGGTGATTTTGGGGCACAGCAGCTGGGCCCTCAGGCAATTATACTTCTCAGAGTATAATTTCCCAGAGTGGGAAATCTGAGGGGCACATTTTCATGGCCGCCATACACCCCAACGACTGAAAATAAGGCAATGACCCAATGGCGGCATTATGTGGCCGTTCAAAGTCATTTTCTCAAAGGATGCTTAATGGCAGGGTAAAACGCTTCAAGTATGATGTTAATTTATAAAAGGAAGTCACAAAATATGTTTATGATGGGCCCCCATTGAGTTAAAAAATACATGTTGGAGGAATGTGGATGGAGCTGGAGGACATTATCCTTAGCAAACTAACCCAAGAATAGAAAACCAAATATCGTGCGTTCTCACTTATAAGTGGGAACTAAATGATGAGAACTCATGACCACAAAGAAGGAAACAGACCCTGGGGTCTACTTGAGGGGGAGGGGGGAGGGGAGAGGGGGCAAGAGGAGTGTGGGAGAAGGGAGGGGAACAGAGAAGATAACTATTGGGTACTGGGCTTAATACCTGGGCGATGAAATAATCTGTATGATAAAACCCCATGACACAAGTTTACTTAGTTCGTTTTCATACTGCTATAAAGATGTAGCGGAGACTTGGTATTTTATAAAGAAAAGAGGTTTAACTGACTCACAGTTCTCAGGTCTGGGGAGGCCTCAGGAAATTCACAATTTTGGCAGATACAGAAGAGGAACGTCTTACACGGCGGCAGACAAGAGAAAGTGGCGAACAAAGGAGGAAGTGTCCCTTATGAAACCTTCAGTGAGAACTCACTCACTATGGTGAGAACAGCATGAGGGAAACTGCCCCCATGATCCTATCACCTCCACCTGGTTTCTTCCTAGACATGTGGGGCTTACAATTCAAGATGAGATTTGGGTGGGGACACAAAGGCTAGCCATGTCACTATGTAACAAATCTTCACATGTGCCCCTGAACCTAAAATAAAAGTTTTTTTTTTTTTTTTAAAGACGGGGTTTCACCATGTTGGTCAGGCTGGTCTTGAACTCCCGACCTCAGGTGATCTGCCCACCTTGGCCTCCAAATTGCTGGGATTACAGGCGTGAGCCACCACGCCTGGCCAGTTTTTTAAAAAGAGAGAGAGAGAGAGAGAGAGAGAGAGAGAGTGTGTGTGTGTGTGTGTGTGTGTGTCCCCATCTGTCTTATATATAGAGAGAAAGCAAGACTGGCAAAAAAACATCTTTGGCCAGGGTGAGAATTTTTCTTTTTTTTGTTTTTCCTTTTTGATTGCAGTGCTGCGATCTCGGCTCACTGCAACCTCTGCCTCCTAGGCTAAAGTGATTCTTCTGCCTCAGCCTCCTGAGTAGCTGGGATTACAGGCGCCTACAACCACACCAGGCTAATTTTTGTATTTTTAGTAGAGATGGGGTTTCACCATGTTGGTAAGGCTGGTCTCGAATTCCTGATCTCAGGTGATCTGCCCACCTCAGCCTTCTAAAGTGCTGGGATTGCAGGTATGAGTGACCATGCCTGGCCAAGAATTTTCTTTATATTTTAATGTATTTTCCAAAGTTTCTAAAGTTAGTATGTATTATTTTAGAAATCAGTCAAATAAACATGATTTCAAGTTTTAAGCGAAGGGTTTTCAAGTCTTGGTATTAAGGATAAAAGACCGTGGGACCCCCAGATTTCTTACCATAGCAGCGGGTTTGTGACATCGGTGCTGCTCCTCAATGACCTCTGACATCAGGCCCAGCTCCACTGTTCACAGCTCTTCACCTGATCTTCGGATCTCCCAGCTGAATGGGCAACGCAGCCCGTCGGCATGACTCCTTGTATGACCAATTTTGCAGTAAAACCAATGCAATTTATTTCTCTCAGCCCTTTTATGCACTACCCAAAACGACAGTACTTTACAATGAGAGGGAATATTTAGAATGACAATTCTGAGGCTCTTCAAGATACCATTATTAATTTCCTATTCAATGGCCCTGGAAACATTTCCCCCAACAGCATTAGTGCTAAGAGCAGCTAATCTTGGATTCCAGTTTCTGGTTCTCTACTTGCCATAAGTGATGTAACCTCAGACAAACTACTTCATCTCTAAAAGTTTCAATTAAACCATTACACAGTTTAGCAGTGTGTGTGTGTGTGTGTGTGTGTATGTGTTCACAGTTGTGCATCTATCATCGCTATATAATTCGAGAACATTCTTCTCTCCCCACTTGCTTTCAGTCTCACCAGTGTCTGGCAACCACTAATCTGTACTCTGTCTCAATGGATTTGCCTATTCTGCAATTTTTTTTTTTTTGAGACAGTCTCGCTCTGTCACCCAGGCTGGAGTACAGTGGTGGGATCTTTGCTCACTACAACCTCTGTCCCCTGGGTTCAAGCAACTCTTCTCCCTCAGCCTCCTCAGTAGCTGGGATTACAGGTGCCCGCCTCTATGCTTAGCTAATTTTTCTATTTTTAGTAGAGATGGGGTCTCAGCATGTTGGCCAGGCTGGTCTCAAATGCCTGACCTCAGGTGATCTGCCCGCCTCAGCCTCCCAAAGTGCTAGGATTACAAGTGTGAGCCACCGCGCCTGGACCACAATTTCTTACAAAGAGAATCATATGGCATTTATCCTCTTACGTCTGACTTCCTCAAGGTTCATTGATGTTGCCATGTGCGTCAGTGCGCCATTCCTTCCAATGGCGAGTAATATCCCACTGTATGGGTGGATTACATTTTCTTTATTCAGTCATCACCTCAGGTGCACTTGGCTTGTCTCCACATTTGGCCATTGTGAATAATGCTGCTTCCAACATTTACCTACAAGTATCCCTGTTTTCATTTCTTTTAAGTCTATACCTAGGAATGGAATTGCTGGGCTACCTGGTAGTGCTACTTTTAACTTCTGGTAGAAATGCCTGGATGTTTTCCATGGTGGCTGCACCCTTTCACGTTCCCATTAGCCATATATGAGGGTTTCAATACCTCTACACCTTAACCAACATTTCGACACTACTGCCGTTTTTTTTGAGACGGAGTCTTGCTCTGTTGCCCAGGCTGGAGTGCAGTGACATGATCTCAGCTCACTGCAACCCCTGCCTCCCGGGTTCAAGCGATTCTTCTGCCTTAGCCTCCTGAGTAGCTGAGATTACAGGCACGTGCCACCATGCCCAGCTAATTTTTGTATTTTTAGTAGAGATGGAGTCTCACTATGTTGGCCAGCTAATCTTGAACTCCTGACCTCAGGTGATTCACCCTCCCAAAGTGCTGAGATTATGGGCATGAGCCATTGCGACCGGCCCATTTCTCTTTTTTTGATTGATTGATTGATTGATTGAGACAAGGTCTCATTCTGTCACCCAGGATGGAGTGCAGTGGTGCAATCATGGTTCACTGAATTTCAGCCTTGACCTCCCAGGCTCAAGTGATCCTCCCACTGCAGCCTCTCAAGTAGCTGGGACTACAGGCATGCACCACCACATCCAGCTAATTTTCATATATTTTTTTATAGAGATGGGGTTTCGCCAAGTTGCCCAGGCTGGTCTCAAACTCCTGGGCTCAAGCCATCTATCTGTCTTGGCCTCCCAAAGTGCTGGGATTACAGGCGTGAGCCACTGCACCTGGCCCTGGATATTTCATTTGTATAGAATCACACAACATGTGACCTTCTGTGTCTGACTTCTCTCACTTAGCATAATGGTTTCGAGGGTCTTCCACCTTGAGTACATATCAGTATTTCATTCCTTTGTATGGTATCCAGATGTGGTGGTGCACGCCTGTAGTCCCAGCTACTTAGGAGGCTAAGGCAGGAGAATCTATTATTCTTCAATAATGATATTCTTCAACACTCTTGTATAACTTTCAGTGTAATACTAAGTGCACTTCCGTGGTTAAATTTATTCCTAAGTATTTTGTCTTGGTTGATGCTATTGAACATGAAATTGTTTTCTTAATTTCATTTTTGGGCTGTTTCTTGCCAGTGTACAGAAAGACAGCTGATTTTTGTGTACTGATCCTGAGTCCTGGAACCTTGCTGATCTCATTCACTAGCTCTAAAGGGTGTGTGTGCATCCTTTAGGGCTTTCTATGCAAACCATGATATCATCTGCAAATGGCTTTTCTCACTTTCCAATCTGAAGGCCTTGTATTTCTTTTCCTTTCTTTTTTTTTTTTTTTGAGATGGAGTTTTGCTTTTGTCGCCCAGGCTGGAGTATAATGGTGCGATCTTGGCTCACTGCAACCTCTGCCTCCCAGGTTCAAGGGATTTTCCCACCTCAGCCTCTTGAGTAGCTAGGATTACTACACCCAGCTAATTTTTGTATTTTATTTTTTTAGTAGAGATGGAGTTTCGCCATGTTGGCCAGGCTCATCTCAAACTCCTGACCTCAGGTGACCTACCCACCATGGTCTCCCAAAGTGCTGGGATTACAAGCATGAGCCACTACGCTCAGCCTCTTTTTTTGTTTTTTGAGACGGAGTTTCGCTCTTGTTGCCCAGGCTGGAGTACAGTGGCGCAATCTCTGCTCATTGCAACCTCCACCTCCCAGGTTCAATAGATTCTCCTGCCCCAGCCTCCTAAGTAGCTGGGACTACAGGTATGCACCACCACACCCAGCTAATTTTGTTTATTTTTTGTGGAGACAAGGTTTCACTGTTGCCCAGACTGGTCTGGAACTCCTGGGCTCAAGTGATCTGTCCACCTTGGCCTCCTAAAGTGCTGGAGCCTCCTAAAGTGCTGGAATTACATGCTTGAGCCACTGCGCCGGGCCGTCTTTTATTTCTATGTTTTGCCTAATTGCCCTAACCAGAACCTCCAGAACAATGCTGATATTGACAACATCGAAGGGGAAGGAGCAGTCGTCCACTTCTCATTCCTGAGCCTAGGGGCAAGCATCAGTCTCTCACCATGCAACACGACATTAGCTGTGGTTTTTGTAGCTGCTCTTCCTCGGGCTGGGGAAGTTCTGCTCCATCTACTCCTGGTTTGCTGAATGTTCTTATGTTGAAAGGTAAACCTCGGTTTTCTCATGTGTAAAATGAGGACAACAATCTCTATGTAGAGAGTTTTTTGAGGTTGAAAATGGGAAAACATAAGGCTGGGTGCAGTGGCTCACACCTGGGGTACATCTGATCTAACCCTGTAAGCCTCTATTTCTTATCTCTAGCACGGGTATTATAAAGCACCTACCTCATGGGCAGGCAGTGGTAGATGTGATTTAAATAGTGAGGCTGCAACGTGCCTGAGACATAGAAACTGTGTGCTGTGATAGATGACAGATAAAACGAGCTGTGGTCCTTGTCCTGAGAAAGGAGAGATAAAATGTGGTACTGACAGCAACATCACACGTGGCGTTGGCAACAGAAATGGAGCACTGGCGGTGAGTCCGGTGCACAGCAGGGCAGTGGGCCAGGCCACAGCAGGGAGAGAGCTCTTGCCCTCCCAGGGAGGGAAAGCTGGCAGGGCACAGAGGGAAGAAGTGTGGAGGGTGGTTGAGTAGCCACAGGGAGCTCCTTTTGGTGGGACCTGGGCTGTGTAATCAGAAGCAACGGGACTGAAGTTACTGTCGCACTGAATGCTGAGCAACAGATGGGGATGGGGGGACTTACTCTAGGAGACATGTAAATTGAAGTGCTCTGACTGGGGGCAGGGGTGAAGGGGGCTAGAGTTTTGAAAAAAGAATGGGGGCTGGGTGCAGTGCTCACACCTGTAATCCCAGCACTCTGGGAGGCCGAGGCGGGTTGGTGACCTGAGGTCAGGAGTTTGAGACCAATCTGGCCAACATGGTAAACCTTGTCTCTACTAAAAAAAAATTAGTTGGGCGTGTTGGCTCGTGCCTGTAATCCCAGCTACCCAGGAGGCTGAGGCAGGAGAATCCCTGGAACCAGGGAGGTGGAGGTTGCAGTGAGTCAAGATGGTGCCACTGCATTCTGGCCTGGGCTGCAAAGTAAGACTTCATCTCAAAAGAGAGAGAGAGAGCAAGAAAGAAGGAAGGAAGGAAGGAAGGAAGGAAGGAAGGAAGGAAGGAAGGAAGGAAGGAAGGAAGGAAGGAAGGAAGGAA